>CAUYQV010025351.1:0-15204 GCA_963574575.1 Galagoides demidoff | reverse complement strand
GGGACCACAGGCGCCCACCACAACGCCCGGCCATTTTTTGGTTGCAGCCATCATTGTTGTTTGGCGGGCCCGGGCTGGGGATTTGAACCCGCCACCTTAGGTGTACATGGCTGGCGCCTTAGCCGATTGAGCCACAGGCGCTGAGCCTTAACTTTCTTAATTACTCCCATAGACAATATTACCCTGTGAAACCTAAAATTGCTTTTTCTTTCAATTTCAGCTGGTTTTCACTTATTAGTTTGAGGTTTTTTGGGTTTTTTATTTTTTTTTTTCTTCCTTTAGCAATTCTCTTGCCCTTTGCCTCCCAAGTAGCTGCGATTACAGGAGCCTGCCACAACACCCAGCTTTTTTTTTTTTTTTTTTTTTTTTGCAGAGACAGGGTCTCACTCTGGCTCACTCCGGTTCATGCTGTCTTCTGCTGGTCTCCAACTTAGCTGAGCTCAGGCAATTCACCTGGCTCAGTCTCCCACAGTGCTGAGACAATAGGCGTGAGCCACCACACCCGGCCTAAAATAGCTTTTTGAGATATCTTCTAGGCCCTGAATTCCAGTGAAGGCTTAATCAACCCAGACCAGTGGCCTATACCAAGGAATTACCTCAGCACAGATGACAATTTCTACACCTCTGATTTCATTTCAGATGCAGCCAATCAATGGACCCAACTACCTAGTCTTTTGCCAGCCAAACCAAATGCCCTTTCTCCCAAATTTAAACTCTATCTCTGCTGTAACCCTGCTGTCTCAGCATATTAGCTGCCTAGTAGGCAACAGGCAATGAACCTAGAGAGGCTGTAAGGCAGCCTGCAGTCCCTAAGGGGAAGGCTGGAGCACAGAGAACCTTACCTGTCACTCACAGAACCTGCCTAGGTGGCCAGGGAATTCTGCCCCCACTTCAAAGGAAGGCCTCTTTAGGTGACCACTAAGCTGCTTGGGAACAGAATGGTCAGAAGCCCCCGTTACAGAGGTCTCCACAGCCCAGGGCCAAGGGCCTCTGGAAGGGTCCTGAGGTGTGCCAGGTCCCTGTCCCCAAGCACAGTGAGAACAAGAGAGGCCTCTGGAAGGGCAGGATGGGGTAAGCTACACCAGAGTATGTACAAACACCCCTAGGTTACCTAGGCTGCTGAAGCCACCTAGGGCACTGAACAATCCCAGCTTTGAATCCTGCCCCCAACATTTTCTGGCCATGCCCCAGGGGTGTCACTTTACGTTCTTTCCTCATAAACCAGAGCATGCAACCACGGATGGTAAGACCCCTGAGATAGTGGACACAGTGCCTGAGCCACGGTGGCACCTGCTCACCATTATCACCGCTTCCTCCTGTAACCAGATGCTATGCACCCAGATGTAAAAGATCATACAAAACATCAGACTGGGGAAAACCTGGTGAAGGCATAAGTAGAAGTGGGTTTAATACAGGTTATAAACGTTTGTCAGCAGCTGCTGTCCACCGGCCCCTCCTGAGGCCCGCGTGGGGTTTCTGGGGCTCACAGAGCATGGAGCGCAGGCTTAAGGCACGTCCTCACTGGCCACATGCCTAAGGCCCTTGCTCGTGTTCGTGCGCAGGTGACACACGGGTCTGCACGTGCGCCGCAGGCATCGGAGATGCAATGCTTCTCTCGAGTGCAGGTGTTCGGTTCACACAGCTCCCAGCAGCCGCGGAAGGTCTTACTGCACTCGGGGCAGCCTTAGTGCTGCTCGCCTGTGTGCATAGAGTGGTGCTGCACTAGGCCCGAGCAGCCCTTGAAGGCCTTGCACAGTGGGCACGCATAAGGACTGGCGCTGCTGTGCGTGCACTGATGCTGGCTCAGGTTCCAGAGCTGGTTGAAGGCCTTGCGGCCCTCTAGGCACACACAGAGCTTCTTTCCCGTGTGACCGCCTGCGCTGGACAAGGTGAGAGAACAGGCCGAAGGCTTTGGTGCACTCTGCGCAGGCACACGGCTTCTCTCCGGCGGCTGGGCTTGGTCAGGATCCCTGCTGACCGCCATCCTTGGGCAGGTAGCCCAGCAGGAAGGAGGGCCCAGCCAGGGCTGAGCCCCTGTGGTGGCGCTTGGCGAGGTGCCTCTTCTTGTGGCTGTGGAGGACAGAGCAGCTCACCCGCACTTCTGGTACTCATAAGGCCACTCCCCACTGGGGATGCACTCGTGCTGCAGAAGGCTTGAGGTGCATGTGAAGGCCTTGCCACACTGGTAGCACACATACAGCCGGTGAACCTCGGGGGAGGGGACACCTAGGCGAGGCCCCAGGGTGCTGCCGAATCTCTACACACTGAGGGGCCCTCACTGGTCTGCAGCTGCTCCTGGGGTCCAAGCGCTTCCCGCACAGGACACACCCTAGAGGGTTAGTGCCCTAGAGGCTCACAATGGGCCTGCCTCACCCCTCTTCAGCCAGGTAACCTTAACTCTCCAACTTGGTAGCCTCATCTACAAGATGGGTGTAAATGTGAACAGCTGGTTTGGGAGCTAGCAACCCTAACCATTCCAGCAGGTGTGGGCAAAGGAGGGCCTGCTGTGGGCTATTATCAAATTCCACTATGACTATATTAGTTTAGTGTTGTTTTTTTTAAAAGACAGGTGAGCCACTATGCCTAGCCAACAGAAATTTAAGTGTTCAGTAAGATTGCTCTTTCCACTTTTTCCTTTTTCCCCTGTCATTTTTTCTGTCAGTTTTTTTATAATTTGTAATGAACAGTTGCCCTGGGCCACCTGGTGGCGTAAAATTACTTGATCTGCAGCTAAAAGGAATCAGGAATCATTGAAACAAGATTCTCTCTGCACAATGCCTTTTAAGCCAAGCATACTTCAGAGTGACTAGCCACAGTTGCCAACTATCTGGTGAGTTATAGCCTTTTTGGACTTTGTGATGCATTTCCCAGCTCAGTCCAATGGCAAGAATGCACTGATGGCCAGCACTGAAATGTTTCTGAGTGGAAATTAAGTAAAAATGGTTAAAGATGAAAATACAGAGACTTGGGCAGGTTCCACAGGTCACGAAGGGTCACGGTAGCAGGTTGATCCTTCTGCTCTGCTCTATACAGGCTGCATGCCTGCTCCTGGGAGGTGAAAAGGCATTAGGGTTAGCACCATGTTTCCAGCAAACACTAGTCCTGAGTGTTTGCTAAAAAATAAAGATGACAGCTGGGCACAGTGGCTCATGCCTGTAATCCTAGCAGTCTGGGAGGCTGAGGTGGGTGGGATTGGTTGAGCTTAGGAATTTGAGACCAGCCTGAGCAAAAGTGAGACCCCATCTCTACTAAAAATAAGAAAACTAGCTGGGTGTTGTGGCACATGGCTATAGTCCCAGTTACTCTACTCAGAAGGCTGAGGCAAGAGGATCGCTTGAGCCTCTACCCAGGGTGACAGAATGAAACTCTGTCTTAAGGAAAAAAAAAAAGAAAGAAAGAAAGAAATGAGGGTGACCATAAGGGCAGGGCTCTGCTGTGACCTGAGTTTCTCAGTCTCTCTCCAGTCACACATATGATAGCTATATATCTGTAAAGGGAGAGATAGCCTCACCCCACTCCTTAGCTATAAAAGTTACTTAGTGATCTAACTAGTTACTGGTCATTGTCAGGCAGTCCTTCCATGTTTGTGACACCATGAAGGCTGAAGAAGACGACCCTGGGCTGAAGAAAAAAAACAGATATGCAGCTGGGGACAGTAACAAGACACCGAGCCCTTCAGATCAGAGGGTAGATGATGTGCAGGGAAAGACAGTAACTATGGGGGAGGGTGTGAGGACTCTGGGGAGTTCTCTCAAAGCAAGGTGGGCTGTGAGGACAATCTCCCTGTCTTCCTGGGATTCTGAATCTTGGTAATAAAGGACAAAACTTTAACCCACAGGAGTGTTTGGCTCTTGCTCCTGGTTCCTGCACCCCAGTTACATAACCCTTCTGTTACCTCTGGGCTTGGAGGACACTGACCTTCAGCCAAGGACAGGTGAAATCATCCCTCCCCATCTGCACCTCTAAGCCACTTATGGTCACAGTGACTAAGACTTTGTGGAACTGCACCCAGACTCAAGGTGGTGCCAATCCTTGCTATCTCCCTCACCCTGAGGATTCCACTTATCAGGGCTAATTTTGAGAAAATCCAGAACCTCCTCCCATTGTGTAAATTGCTATTCTGTGCCTTCACTCCTCCAACTAACAAATTAGACAGTTGGTGTTTGAGACCTCAGGTGTTTGAGACCCAAAGAACTTCTCAAGCATGAGGACATCTGGATGACACATGCCATGTTTTTCCTAGGGGTGGGATCTCCACATGGTCTTTAGAGTAACCCCTCACGACCTGAGACAGTGGAAGGGTGTGAGAGAGAAAGGGTAGCCATTAAACACATCTCTTCCCCAAGCACCTGAGGGGTTGAGTCTGCGGATACTCCTTTCAGGTCAGGGTTGGGCCAGCTGTCTGTACAGCTCCCCAGGAACATGACTGGGGGACTATGTGGGCACAGTGGGAAGTATGACCCTGGCCTGCCCACCAGTGCTGACTGTCCCAACAGCAGATGGACACCAGGCCCAGAGCTAGAAACAGTAGGCCTCACTGACTCCTGAGGGGGCCTCACAGGGCCTGTGGGGGAGGCTTTTTCTCTAGAATGTGGAGCAGGGATTCACTGTGTGAATAATGCACACAAGCTGAGGATCCTGTATACTAGTGATTTTCAACCCTCCTAATGTCGCAATGTATTTTCATTGTTAAAAAGGGGCCGTATCCCAGGTTGAGAACCACTGCTGTATACCCAGGACTGGCAAAGTTTGGCTATGAGCCCCTCTGTTGCCCCCACTGTGGGTGAGTTGGTTGGTCTTGGCTGGCACGCCCCACCTCAGCATTTACCCCAGTGAGGACAGAAGGGCAAGAAGACCTGGCAGAAAAAAAGCAAGCACAGAACACACCCCGCATGGCTGGGGGGAAGTGGCAGTTCCTGGGGAGACTACTGGGGAAAAGGTTACTTCCTCAAAAGGTTAAACATGGCATTACTTCACCCCCAGCAATTCTGCCCCCAGGTATTTACCCAAGGGAAATGAAAACAGGAGTTCAAACAAAAAATGGCACAAGAGAGTGTTCACAGTAGTCTAAAGGTGGAAACCATGGGCGGTGCCTGTGGCTCAGTGAATAGGGCACCAGCCCCATATACCAAGGTTGGCAGGTTCAAACCTGGTCTGGCAAACTGCAACCAAAAAAATAGCCAGGCATTGTGGTGGGCACCTGTAGTCTCAGCTATTCAAGAGGCTGAGGCAAGAGAATCACCTAAACCCAAGAGCTGGGGGTTGCTGTGAACTGTGACGCCATTGCACTCTACCAAGGGCAACAAAGTGAGACTCTGTCTTTAAAAAAAATAAAATAAAGGTGGAAACCAGCCAAGTCTATCAAATGATGGATGGATAAACAAAATGTATATCTTTAACATAGAATATTACTCAGCCATAAAAATGAATGAAGTACTGAGACATCCTATAACATAGATGGACCTCAGAAAACATCACGTTAAGTGAAATAAGTCAATCACAGGAGACTGCATAGTGTATAATTTCATTTATATTATACACTTAGAATAGTGATTGCCACGGACTAGGGGAAGGACAAAGGAGGATTAACTGCTTCATGGGTATGGAGTTTTATTCTGGAGTAACGAAAGTGTTCTGGAATTAAGTGTGATGGTCACATAACATAGTGAATATATTAAAAACTAAAAAATTGACTCGGTGCCTGTAGCACAGTGGTTACAGCACCATCCACATACACCAAGGGCAGCGGGTTTGGACCCGGTCTGGGCCAGCTAAACAACTGCAACAACGACAACAAAAAAAAATAGCCGGGTGTTGTGGCAGCCACCTATAGTGCCAGCTACTTGGGAGGCTATGGCAAGAGAGTCACTTAGGCCCAAGAGTTGGAGGTTGCTGTGAGCTATGACACAACAGCACTCCACCGAGGGTGACATAGTGAGACTCTGTCTCCAAAAAAAAAGAAAAAACTAAAAAAGTGGTTTGGTGCCTGTAGCATAGTGGTTAAGGCGCCAGCCACGTACACTGAGGATGGCAGGTTCAAACCTGGCCCAGGCCAGCTAAACAACAATGACAACTGCAACAATAGCCAGGTATTGTAGTGGGCACCTGTAGTCCCAGCTACTGGGAGGCTGAGGCAGGAGAATCGCTTAAGCCCAGGAGTTTGAGGTTGCTGTGAGCTGTGATGCCATAGCACTCTACTGAGGGTGACGTAGTGAGACCAAAAAAAAAAAAAAAACTAAACTAAAAAATTTACTGAAATCCAATCTGAATTGTACACTTTGAAATGTTTAGTTTATGTTACGTGAATTATATCTTTTTTTTTTTTTTTGCAGTTTTTGGCTGGGTTTGAACCTGCCACCTCTGGCATATGGGGCTGATGTCCTACTCCTTTGAGCCACAGGCACTGCCCCATGAATTATATCTTAAAAATAAAAACTAGAATGCACCTATGTCAACAAAGTGTTCCTGTCCACATCATGCCAGATGTCTGCCCACCCTGCAACATCTAGGATATCATTTGAGCCCTGGTCACCAGTACAGCACTGCATAGGATGAAGGGTTTTTTTATTTTTTTTAATTTGTTTTAAGCAGGATTTTTGTAATGAGAAGAATAAGGTCTTCAAAATTGCTAGGTAAAAATAATACGATAACTTCTCACACATGGCCAAGCCAATCGCACACCAGACTAGCAACCAAATATACTTTCTATATCAGAGACATTACTCTGGAGTGACAGCATTTTCTTCAACCAGGTATATACTCATACCTAATCTACTCATATCAAAAAGGCAGAAAGCTGGTGGTGCCCTTAGCCCTGAGGTTAGGGCGCCAGCCACATACACCTAGGTTAGAGTGTTTGAATCTGGCCCAGGCCAACTAAACAACAATGACAACTACAACAAAAAAATAGCTGGGCGTTGTGTGGGGCGCCTGTAGTCCCAGCTACTTAGGAGGCTGAGACAATAGAATCGCTTAAGCTCAAGAATTTAATGTTGCTGTGAGCTGTGGTCCACTACCCTCAACAGAATGAGTTGGTGGTACATGGGCTGGGAACCTGTGGCCTCAGGGCCACATGGATCCTTGAGTGCAGCCTTTTGACTGAACCCAAATTTTATATAACAAATCCTTTTTGAAAGCCCAGATTCTGGGGACTATCCTGATCCCTTATAATCGATCCCTGATCCCAGATGACTATCTGAAAGAGAGGATTGGGAAGTCAGGTAGGTGGTCCTAAAGCAGCAGGAGCTCCCTCTTTAGCAGGAGTTGCTGAGAGGGGTGCCTATTAGCCACACACAAAGAGCACCTTCATAATGGTCCCTAGTCACCCTGTTTCCATGCTCTTCTGCCTGACTGCTGCAACAAGAACCTGCCTCCTAGCATAGGGTGACCAGACATCCCACTTTTTAACAATTTGTCCTGTGTCCCGCAGCATTTTTAAAAAGTCCTGATTTTTGGAAAGACTGCACCAACGGGCTGGAGAACAGGAAGGAAATATACAGGTTTCGGCTGCCATGTGGCTATTTCGCCAGAATATGAGTTTTATATTATTTTTGTTAATTTTATAATGTTAAACTGTAGTAATAACAAATAATTGTTGAGAAGTGATTATTGAGAACTGCTTATCAAAGTTTGCATTGTTGTCAGGCCCTGCCCTGCCCTGTCCCCAACCCCACCCACCCCACCTGCCACATTGTCCTGCTTTACAAATGTTAAAATCTGGTCACCCTATCCTAGCACCAGACACACCAGGTGGAAACTGTGCTCCATGGCTTAGTCTCTTCATCTTGTGGCTCTGCTCCAACACTACACTGTCCAACTATATACCACCTGTACCTGGATTGTTGCAGGAAGACAGCAAATTAAAACAGACAAACACTTATACCAACGATATAGAGGAAGGAACCTTTAATTGCTTGTGAGAACTCAGGTGCCTCAAGGTATGAAATGCTGAGTTCCAGGGAACAGGTTTTTCCAAACTCTTTTATACTTTCTTTTTCAGCTTAATATCAGCTCCATAGATACAGTTACAACAAAGAGTACAAAGAGTTAATGAAAAGTTTTTTCAAGAGACCAGGGTGCTACTATTTGTTACATAGTTTTTTCCAAGGTTATTTTAGCTCAGTGTAAGGTTGTTTTTTTTTTTGAGACAGAGCCTCAAGCTATCCCCCTGGGTAGAGTGCTATGGCATCACAGCTCACAGCAACCTCCAACTCCTGGGCTCAAGAGAGTCTCCTGCCTCTGCCTCCCAAGTAGCTGGGACCACAGGCGCCCACCACAACATCCGGCTATTTTTTGGTTGCAGCCATCATTGTTGTTTTTGGCGGGCGGGCTGGATTTGAACCTGCCACCTTAAGTGTATGTGGCTGGCACCTTAGCCACTTGAGCCACAGGCGCTGAGCCATAAGGTTTGTTTTTATCTTTGAGGGGAGGAGTTCTTTAGCTGCCTGCTGCTTTCTCAGGCTCATGATTATTAAGAAGTATAAGATTGGGCAGCGCCTATGGCTCAAAAGAGTAGGGCACCCGCCCCATATGCTGGAGGTGGCGGATTCAAACTTAGCTCCCTGCCAAAAACTGCAAAAAAAAAAAGAAGTATAAGATGTATTTCTCCTTCCTCAGGATGACATTCCAGCCATGGACCCAGGATCCGAATCATACCACAGCAAAGATGATCCAGGCTCTGGGTCCCCAGGCCCCAGGAACCCACCCCTGGTCCTGCATTGCACCTGTTCCAAGCCTGTTCTGACAGTGACCTCCCATCTGCCCCAGGTGGGTATGCCCTGCACCCTGAGTGCTTGCCCAGGCTTTCTAATTGACCTTTGGGCTGCTGATGGGGACCAACACGTGGAACAGCCATCTCAAGGGACAGGGGGTAGGAGATTAACACATCCAAGGCTGAACCCTGAAGAATCACGGGGTGACACCACACATGGAAAGGTTAAAGAGGTTTAACATCTTCATAAAGTCTGGACCCCAGTGAGATCTTATCAGCCCCAGAGGGTGTGCAAGGAAAATGTACATCTGGGATGGGTGCTTGTGGCACAAGAGGCTAAGGCGCCAGCCACAGACACCTGAGCTGGCAGGTTGGAATCCAGCCCTGGCCTGCCAAACAACAGTGACAACTATAACCAAAAAATAGCCGGGCGTGGTGGCAGGTGCCTGTAGTCCCAGCTACCTGGGAGGTGGAGGCAGGAGAATTGCTTGAGCCCAGGAGTTGGAGGATGCTGTGAGCTGTGATGCGACAGCACTCTATCCAGGGCGACAGCTTGAGGCCCTGTCTCAAAAAAAAAAAAAGAAAAAGAAAATGTACCTCGGCAGCTTTGAGGTGTGAAGGACACAGGGTAAGTGCCCAGCCCAGAGTGGCTCCACCTTCACTGACAGCCCCAGTGGACACAGACCTAACCCATATGTCCTATTATACATGTACACATAGTGGGAAGAACGTACACCACAAAGAGCAGAAGAATGTCTTCTGAGTACAGACACAACTCCCTCTGTGCCTGTCCTTCCACAGTGCCTCAAGGATTAGCAAGCTTCAGCATCCGCAAGACATCAACTGTGTCAGGGTCGGATCGGAGACCACGGTGCAGCCAGTGTCGTACCCTGCTCTGACAGTGACGGAATTAAGGGGAGCGCACACAAGGAGATGATTTAAGAGAAAGAAAAAAAAAAGACGTGACCATTAAACACGAATACTGGAGAGCTTTGGGGAGGGAGAGTGGCTTCTTCGGGCCTCTTTGAGGGGCTAGCTGGAGCCAGCTCTGGAGACAGAGAAAGGGGAACCGCAAGTGCAAAGGCCGGTAGACAGGACCAGAGGCAGCCGAAAGGCCGGCCTTGGCCACAGCAAGAAGGTGGGCTTGATTCTGAGAGCTGCAACCGGTACAATCGGTCCTGGGCCTGACGCTTGCCCCTCGCGGCCCTCGATTACACCCAGGACGGGGAAACACTGGAGCCAGGACCAATCAGGATAACCCGCCCGGAACTGAAGGTCCCACCTGCTGTGGTCACGCCAACCCGGAGCAAGAGAACTAGAAGTGCGTGTAGCCTCCGGCCTCCGCGCGCGAGTGGTAACAGGACCAGTTTGGCGGCTCCGCTAACCGCCCAGAGGCCCCCGCGTCTCAGGCTGAGGTGGTGAGTTCACGCAGAATGCCACTGACTCGCTGGAGGTGTTCCGCACGGGTTTCTTGGTCCCTGCCCTGCACTCAGCACGGAACTTTCCTCCCGCCTCCTCTGTGCCGCCGCGGTACTGAGGGGTCAGGCCACCGCCAAGGCAGGTGGGAGCACAAGTGGGGACTGGTGGGAAACGTGGTCCCAACGCGTCTTAACTCCGATGCTGATGCGAAAGTGGGGGGGGGGAGGGGCGCGACTAGGACGCCTAGTTGTCATGGCAACAGAAACCGGTTAACTATGACCCCTGGTTGTCCTGCCAACAGAAGCCGATACACCCAAAAGGCGAAAGTAAACCTGCGTTGTCGCCAAGGAGACGGCGTCCTAGACTAGGAGAGGAGCAGTCCGGTACACCCTGCTCCAGCAAAGCGGGCGATTGGCCATGATGATCATTGATAGCTCGCTGTCTCTCAATCAGATTTCCAAGAGGTCCCAACTCGTAATTTTTGATGTCACGGTAAGGGGGCTGCAAGTCAGTCCGGCCAGAATCTCCGGGACTCAAAACTCGCTAGTTGATGATCCTAATATGCGCAACCCCGTTGGAAAACCACAGCCCTCCATCCCCAAAGGTGACGCTAACCCTACTGGCTCTCACCTCACGGAATTACTTGTGAGGGTTACTGAGGTAATGTATAGCTGGCCTCAAAAACTGAAAACCAGGGCGGCGCCTGTGGCTCAAAGGCGTAGGGCGCTGGCCCCATATGCTGGAGGTGGTGAGTTCAAACCTAGCCTGGCCAAAAACTGCAAACAAACAAAAAAACCAAAAACCACCTTTTATTACATGGTGTCTGGGGACTTGGTCCCATTCTAAGGTGCTTGTTAATTGTCCCTGCTGGTGTGTGGGTTGGGAGATTCTGTGATTGGGCAGCTGTTCAAGTGGTAGAAGTATCCAAGCCTCTGTCAAAACTTGAAACTCAGCCATATCCTGTCCAACCCCTTGGTGAACCTTGGCACCTAAAAGGAAGTCTTACCCCATTCCACACCCTGGAGGATTCCATCTTTTATGTAAATCCAAATGCTCATTGTCAATTTCTTTTTCACTCTTCACAGCACATCTGCAGTTTTCACTCCCAACCCTTCTCTTCCCTTTTTATATCCCCCCCTTTTTTATATCGGTTTCTTAGTTTACACTTTGTTACCAAAAAAAAAAATCTTTACTGGCTCTCCCAGGGTGGGAAGAGCTGATCAGGCCTCCTACACATTTAAGTCACTCTTATCTTGTCCCCTTCTATTGCATGGTTCTTGCCCTCCATAGGATATCTGTAATAATTTCATCAGCCAGCTCAGCACATGGATTGCATTCAGTGACCCAGCTTGCCACACCTCATCTTCCCCTGTGTCTCTTTCCTGGATGCTGACACTGTCCTATTCCCTTACTTGATCCTATAGGTGACTGGGCATAAATACCCAGCCAAGGGGGTCTGTCTCCCTGTCTAGGAACAAAACTAGGGCTTCTCACATTCATTGAGATGGAAGAGGTAGCTGGAGGGTACTTGGTGGGCAGCTGTCCTCTGGCAGCTCAGGAGTGAGTTGCACATGAAGGCCTTGGCTCAGGTGCCTCAGAGAACAGAGTGCAGCTTTTGGCTGGCTGTGGTGGTACATAGATGCTAGGCCTGCTGCTGATTGTTAGAATCTAATGTATGTGTGTGGTAGGCAGAATAATGGAACCCATCGATGTCCATTTGCTAATCCCTGGAACATGTGAATGTTACCTCATATAGCAAAAGGGACTTTGCAAATGTGATTAATCATGAGATAGACATGATTATCCAAGTTAGTCCTAAATATAATCACAATGGTCCTGAAAAGGAGGCAAGACAACCAGAGTCAGAGAAGTAAATATGACAGAAGTAGAGGTCAGAGTGATGTGGCCACATGACAAGGAATACAAGTGCCCCTCTTCAAAAGCTGGTTTTCCAGCAAGGAAAAGATTCTCTTGCAACTTCCAAAAGAAACACAGCCTCACTATATCACCTTCATTTTAGCCCCCAGACTCATTTTGGAATTCTGACATCTAAGCTATAAGACAATAGGCTTGGCATCTGTGGCTTAAGCGGCTAAGGCGCCAGCCACATACACCTGAGCTGGCAGGTTCGAGTCCAGCCTGGGCCCTCCAAACGACAATGATGGCTGCAACCAAAAATAGCCGGGCGTTGTGGCAGGCGCCTATAGTTCCAGCTACTTGGGAGGCTGAGGCAAGAGAATTGCAGAGCCCAGGAGTTGGAGGTTGCTATGAGCTGTGATGCCACAGCACTCTACCCAAGGTGATGGCTTGAGGCTCTGTCTCAAAAAAATAAATAAATAAATAAATAAATACATGTTTTACACAACTAAATATGTGGTAATTTGTTACAGTTGCAAACAGGAAGACTACAGTCTCCATGAGGGAGTGTTTGGCATTCTCCAATTCTGGCCTATCTCCCATTTATTTATTTATTTATTTATTTTTGAGACAGAGCCTCAAGCCGTCACCCTGGGTAGGGTGCTGTTGCATCACAGCTCACAGCAACCTCCAACTCCTGGGCTCAAGCGAGTCTCCTGCCTTTACCTCCCAAGTAGCTAGGACTACAGGTGCCTGCCACAACGCCCAGCTATTTGGTTGCAGCCGTCATTGTTGTCTGGCAGGCCCAGGCTGGATTCTAAGGCACCAGCTCAGGTGTATGTGGCTGGCGCCTTAGCCACGTGAACCACAGGCACCGAGCCCTATCTCTCTTTTAAACAGAGCAAAAGCAAGCCTCAGGTCCAGAGCTTCTGCCTTCAATATTATCAAGTACAACTTAGCTACCATCATCCTTCCAAGGTTTTGTTTTTTGAGACATAGTCTCACTCTGTTGCCTAGACAGGTTAGAGTGCCCTGGGTGTCAGCCTAGCTCACAGCAACCTCAAACTCCAGGGTTCTAACAATTCTCCTGCCTCAGCCTCGTGGGCAGCTGGGGCTACAGGTGCCCACCACAATGCCCAGCTAATTTTTCTATTTTTAATAGAGACAAGGCCTCACTCTTGCTAAGGCTGGTTTTGAACTAGTGAATTCAAGTAATCCTCCTGCTTCAGCCTCCCAGAATGGTAGGGTTATAGGCATGAGCCACCATGCCTTCCTGGTATTTATGCCTATGGTTCCTTTCTTCTAGCACATGGTTGTTTTTAATGTTTTGGGTTGCACTTGTGGTGTCAAGTTTCCTTTTCAAGCTGGGCATGATGGCACATGCCTGTAATCCTAGCACTCTGGGACTCCAAGGTAGGCGGAGTGCCTGAGCTCAGGAGTTTGAGACAAGCCTGAGCAAGAGACCCGGTTTCTAAAAATAGCCAAGTGTGGAGGGCACCTGTAGTCCCATCTACTTGAGAGGCTGAGGCAAGAGGATCACTTGAGCCCAAGAGTTGGAGGTTACACTCAGCTATAATGTCAGGGCACTGTACCATGGATGACAAACTGAGAGTCTATCCCCCCACCCCCAAAAAGAAAAGTTTCCTTTTCTGTGAGTGAACCTAAGTAAAAATATGTGAATTGATGTAAACAAGTAGTTCTCAACCTGGGGAGTTTTACCCCTCAAGAGACACTTTGCAATGTCTAGAGACATTTGGGGTTGTTACAACTGGGGGTGGGGGAGCAGTTACCAGCAACAAGTGGAAGGAGGCCAGGGAGGCTGCTAAACTTCCTAACATGGATAGGACAGCCCCCACGACGAAATGACAATACTGCCAGGTGGAAAAACCCTGGTGAAAGAAAAGCACATAGTCTCAACACCCATAGCTCAGTGAGTAGGGTGCCAGCCACATACACCGAAGCTAGCAGGTTCAAGCCCAACCTGGTCCTGCTAAACAATGACAAATGCAACCAAAAAATAACCAGGAATTGTGGCAGGTGCCTGTAGTCCCAACTACTTGGGAGGTTGAGGCAAGAGAATCGCTTAAACCCAAGAGTTGGAGGTTGCTGTGAGCTATGATGCCATAGCACTCTACCAAGGGCGACATAATAAGAATCTGTCTCCAGAAGAAAAAAAAGAAAAGCACGTGGTATAGATGGTTATACTAGGGGTGAGGATTGTCTGGAAAATACTGTGTTTGGTCAAGGTGAAATGCGCTCAAATCTAAATGGAAACAGCCAGACACAAAATGCTACATAGTCTATGATTCCTTATCTGTCCAGAATAGGCAGATCCATATAGAAAGAACAAGAGCAGACAATTTTTTTTGGAAATAGATATCAAGTCAGATGGCAATCTGTCTCCATTGCCCCCAGTTCCCCAGAGGCACCCTAAATACCTGGTCTTAATTTACACCTGACCAACTGAGAACCTGGAAGCAGCTCAAGGCAGTTCACCCAACAGGTGAACCAGCCCATATATCTGTCCCTGCCTGCAAGTCCAGAATTACCCCTTCTACAAGTACTCAGGAGAAAGCTGGGAGCCCAAACTAAGGCATACCAGTCAGTGCTAGAGGCAGTAGTAAGCCCACATCAGAGGACCCAGCTCAACTTGTCTGCCATGGAACTATAGGAAAGGAAGACAGTTGGACAGTCCTACTGGAGTTAGAGAAATAATAAATATCCCCATTGTCATTCACTTGTTCCTTTATTCCAGCAGGCACAGAATCAAGGCCAGCCCCGCTCAGTAATTACAGTTACTCCATCAGCAGCATTTTCTCTGACAAGGGCTGATGGGCAGAGAGAAACTCTCTCTGGATCATGCTAGATCCAGAGGGGATAAGGACTGAATTCATTTGTCCACTAAGCAACTATGTAGTATTTCTTGGGTACTTTGAATGTGCAGGGGCCCCACAGAGCTGGGGGAGACAGGTGCAGCCCTATGCCCTTTTGCTGTGTGACCCAGGGCAAGTTACTTTACCTCTCAGGGCCTTCATGATTATCTGTAAAATGGTGCTGGCCATCTCACGAAGTTGTTCTGAACAGTAAGTGATCTGATTCCTTTTTTTTTTTTTTTTTTTTTTTTGAGACCGCCTCAAGCTAACCCCCTGGGTAGAGTGCTGTGGCTAAATACCACACAGCACCCACCAACACCGGGGCTCAACCGAGTATCAGGCCGC
>CAUYQV010025350.1:0-17372 GCA_963574575.1 Galagoides demidoff | reverse complement strand
AAGCTACTCCTGGTGGCATTTAAAATAAAAATATGTTAGAATGAATTGTGTTTCCTGTGCTCAAGCCTTTTATTGTTGTTTGCAGTCTGTGCCCTCCATGAAAGAATTTAGATTGGACGCGCAGGAGATTAACAGGAGAATTTCCTGTGTAAGATTAAGGTGAGGAAGGGAGCAGAAGAAGGTGGGAAGAGCCTTCAAACCTTAGTGCAGTCTGAAACCTGTGAATGGCAGAAGGGAAGGAAGGAGGGTAGAGTGGGAAGACATCAGAGTTTCAGACTGAAGATCTCAGAAGTGCCAGCCAATGCAACAGGGCTGGAACTGTGGTTCTAGCAGCCCTGCCATGCTCAGTCACCGGCTGGGCTGGGAGCAACACAGAGAAAGTGTGGCCTTGGCGAATGTCAAGGATCTGCAGGTTTGGCAGCTGGGGTTGTCAGTCAACTGCTCCCTATAGCGGATCCCTGCAAGGAGAGGTGATAGAGACCCTCCAAGGCACGTGCACATTCTACCTCTTAATAGCAGCCAAATTGTATATAGTCTTGTACAGCCAGCCCTCCATGTCCATGAGTTTGACATCAGGAGATTAAAACAGGACTGAAAGTACTCAGGTAAAAAAAGAAAAAAATACAATAGAAAATAATAAAAACTAAAAAGCAATACAGTAATACAGCATAATGACTATGCACATTGTATGAGGTATTGTAAGTAAACTAGAGACGATTGAATGTATACGGGAGGATGTGAGCACCTTGCATGCAAATACAAAGTGCCCTGCGAGTTCTATCAGAGACTTGAGCACCCCTGGATTTTGTCCCCCAGGGAGGTCCTAGAACCAATCCTCGGAGGATGTGAAGGGGCCACTCTAAATCTTAATTCCACACGCTGGAGAAATCCCGAGCCCCCTGATACTTCCACAGCCCCCTGAAGGGCTATGTTTTCAAGAGAACCTGTCTGCACGCTCCAGCTCCAACTCTCCCATCTGTCTCCGAATTCCACCCCGATATTGTGCCGTGTCCCCTTTCATAGAGCACCTGGTAGTGAAGTAGACCCAGCACCATGCGGAGACTCATGCTGTGCCCAGGCCAAGCTCTCTTCCCGCCGCTGGAGCCTCCGGGGCAGCCAGATCCTGCTGTCCTATCAGCACATCTCTGCTTCTCTGTGTGTCGTTCTGGAAATCCATCTCCTCGTTCTCTTATATAAAAAAACCCAACGGGCCAGATGCAGCGTGTAATCTCCACATTTTGGGAGCCAAGGCAGGAGGATCACTTGAAGCTAGAAGTTGGAGCCCAATCTGGACAATGTTATAAGATCCCATCTACACACAATATTTTTTTAATTAGCCAGCCATGCCGGCATCGGCCTATACTCAGGAGACTGAAGTAGGAGGATCACCTCAGCCAGGAGTTCATTCAAGTCTACACAGAGCTATAACCTTGGCATTGCAATCCAACCTGGGTGACAGAGCAAGCAAGACTCTGTCTCAAGAAAATAGTAATAATAAAATTAGAAAAATGATAAAAATCAAATGCAATAGTTTCCAGCTCTGAACTTGTATACACCATCAAACTGTGCAGGATAGAATGGGCAGGATTTCTGTTTTCATCAATTTAATAGAAGGTGGCTGTGCAAGAAGTAGTGATTTGTCCTACTGTGTGGGTAGAGGATGGAGACATCACAGCACTTGACTCGGAAGCTCTTCTTGCTCGGAAGTGTGCCCCATTCTACACCACCCCCAAGCTGAGTTAGCCAATAAGTAAATTCAGCAGAGGACAAGGTGCCAATGCTTTTTGTTGTTGTTGTTTGTTCTTTTTGAGACAGTCTTAGTTTGTCACCCTGAGTAGAGTGTTGTGGTGTCATAGCTCACAGGAACCTCAAACTCTTGGGCTCAAGTGATTCTCTTGCCTCAGCCTCCTGAGTAGCTGGGACTACAGCTGCCTACTGCAATACCCAGCTATTTTTAGAGAAGAGTCTCACTCTGGCTTAGGCTGATCTCAAACCCGTGAGCTCAGGCAATTCACTCACCTTGGCCTCCCATGGGCTAAGATTACAGCAATCTGTAATCCAATGCTTTTTGTTTTCTTGTTTTTTTGTGTTTATTTTTGGGGCTGGGACTGGGTTTGAACGTGCCACCTCCAGTATATGGAGCCAGCGCCCTACTCCTTTAAGCCACAGGCGCCGCCCAGTTATTTTTTAAATAAATTGATATTTGATAGTGTTTAAAGGCACCATGGATGCTTGCCTGGTCCTGTGAGGTTGGAGTTGGAACCCTGGTCCTATCACATAAGGGGCTATTTTGGTCTGCAGACCCCCTCGCTGCCCAGTGGAGCCCCATGGAGCCCATGACACAGAGTGCAGGTGAGCGGCAGGGGCAGAACCCAGGGGCTTGTCTCTGCTGGGTCCATCCCATCCACACCATCTTCTCTCCCACACAGACTTCTTCACGTGCCCCCTCTCTTTACCTCTGCAGCTGGTCCTTCCTTCCACTCCCTCTTCACCTTTCCCTGCTCCCCTAATACTTACTAAGTAAGTGAGGTGATGGTTATATTAATTAGTTTGATTTAAGCATTCCACATTGTATATCAAATCATCACACTGTACCCCATAAATGTATACAGCTATAATTTAATAAAAATTAAGTAAAAAAATTAAAATTAAAAAAAATTTAAAAATTAAATATACAGCTTAGGGCTGTGTCTTCTATATCCCCATGACATGGATGTCTGTCTCTGGTCCCCATTACACACTTTAGATCAGGGATTTGAGCATCTGTGAGTTATGGTATCCTGGGGGGAGGGAGGCCCTGGGACCCAGGCCCCACTGACGAGGAGGGATAATCCGCTCCTACAGTCATAACCACCATCGTGAGCACCGGTCATATTCTAAGTGCCTTTGTCAGCACCGTACATACTGAAGACTTATAAACCGGGAATGGAAATGAAGGTGTCAACAACTTTGTTGGCCTTACATGTGCCAGGCACCGTGTTATCACTTTATCTGGGCCTGTTTATTGCGAAAGTCAAGGAACATTTGTTGAAACATTAGTCTTACTGTGAGTTTACCCTTTCATCCTGGACCTGTCACCAGGCCCCTCTAGATCTCTATCTATTAAAAGAAAATCGCAGGGAGTCCCCTCACACCCTCTTCAGTTCCTATGAAACTTGTAATTTTATCTTTACTTATTTGTTTGTGGAACCTGTCATTCTGTGATCGACCTGATGAGGCTGAGAAACTCTGTCTGCCTTGTGCATAGTTTCAGTTCCAGGGTTTGCCTACTGCCTTCCCAGAGACCAAAGATAAACACGGGTTAAATTGATGTATAAACTTTTCCTAGCCTACACCCTTTTGGTTACTCAGAGAATCTGATTCTCATTACTCTTAGAGATAAAATATCTAGTTTACTAGTGTTTTAAACAAGTATATATTTATTAGCATTTATTTCATTTATGGTAAAATTTAAGAAAATAAAATTATAGTATCATCATTGTGAGATGTATTTTAAAACCTCAATAATTTTAAATATTCCAATTTCTACTTTTTAACTTACACACACACACACACACACACACACGCCATGGTAACACACATAGTCTGCTGACCCCGAGTCTGGGGGCCACAGATCTCGGTGTTCCCGGAGCAGGCTCAATTCCCAACATTCCCCGTCACGTCTCTTTCTGTGCAGATGCCTTCACAAATCATAAACAAAACATTCTTTGGCAGATTGGTTCCTAATTTTTGATTCAGAAAATATGGTCACCAGATCCTCAAAATTTGTGGAAGATTTTCTTAGGAATCATTTAGGGAAACTTTGGGTTTGTGGTGAACAATTTGCCTGAAAAAAATCTAAGTCTGCTTGCACATGTCAAGGGCCCATTCTCCTGAAGCTCTGAGGCCCACCCACACCACGCCTCCCACCCGCCTGCTGTGCAGCCACCTGCACCCTGCTCTGAGGAGTCAGTCCCTCCCTTCCCCTCTGGCACTGGGGATCAGGAGAGTGCTTTATGACAGCAAACAGCTTGGCCCTTCCCATCAACCTTGTAGGAGCAAGGTTTCTGCTAGATTTTAAAAGATTATCTTAGGTTGCATCCCCCCCCCAGAAGCAAACCCATAAGAGGCCTGCTTGGTGCGGAAGGGGTGACCCCAAGCAGTACTGGCAGGAAGAGGGGTAAGGCACTGAGACAGGAACAACAGGAGCCTGAAGATGAGGAGAGAAATGAACGTGTTCCCTGTGGCCGACGGGTCTTAGTCCCGGGGAGGCCTCTGGGAGACGGTGCAGCCCACACTTCTGAGCTGTGCCACTGAGGGGCCGGAAACCTGTATCTATTATCCACAAATCTTTTTTCCCTCTGAGAATAATGGATACTCCCTCCTGGTAGCTTTCACCACCCCCACAATGCCAGCCTGCACCCCACCTCACGCTTTATGATCCTGAGGAGCACCCCATTGGATGAGCCATGGAAGCTTCCAGTGAGAGGCTTATGGTGTGGACAACGGGGCACCAACAGCATCTACCACAAAGACTCAAGGTCTCTAAGGGCAGGGACTGATGAGCTTCTGCCTGGACTAACTCCCTGCCCGAAAAGTCTCAATGTTACAAGTTGATCCATCAGGTGAGAGCCACCGGGCCCCCTCTCCTTTCCCCTTTCCCTCCTCCCCACCCCCCCTTGAATATACTTGTATTTTTTTCTCGTGTGGGCATATAGTTGCTTGTCTATCGGATTCATATTGCCATTGAAGACATTCGATACCTGCCTTTCCATTCTTGTGATACTTTACTAAGAAGAATGTGTTTCAGTTCCATCCAGGTGAATACAAAAGTTGTAAAGTCTCCATCTTTTTTATAGCTGAATAATACATTAGTCCATTCCTGAGTTGGTAGGTACTTGGGTTGCTTCCATGTCTTGGAGATTGTACATTTAGCTGCAATAAACATTCTAATGCAAACGTCCTTGTGATAAAATGATTTTTCTTCTGGGTAGACTCCTAGTAATGGACTTGCAGGATCAAATGGAAGGTCTAATTTAGCTCTTTGAGGACTCTCTGTACTTCATTCCATAATGGCTGTATCAGTTTGCTGACAGTGTACCCCTAGGATGAAGGGCTCAACTGCCTCAACTACAACTTGAACTTTACATTATAAACACAATGTAACCTAATCATTCGTACCCTCATATTAATCTGAATAAAAGAAATGTATATCTGAACAAAAAACACAGGTTGCCTGTTAAGTAGTTGAGCCCCTCAGCCAACCCTGGTGCTCCCCCGCCCCTTCCTTCTGCTCTAGAAGGCAGTGCCCTCTGCGTGGCCCATCAGCAGAGCCTCCTGCTAATGAGAAAGTACTTGGGAAACAGCATGTAACCACGGAGTGGACTTCCATGGTGACCCGACCATGCTTTGCTTGCACAGCAGAGCTGGCCAAGACCGTCCACATGGCTGCACGTCGTGCACCAGACAGTTGCTGCTCAGCATTTATTGGATGTGACAGTGTACCAGGTGTGGTCCTAAGTTGGGGACTTAAAATCTAAATAAGCCTCCAACTGTCTTTGATGTGTGGTATTTTCCTTTCCTTTCATTCAGTGCTTCTCTGCCGCAGGTGCTGACATTTTTATTATTCACACATATGTCTCCAGGACACCATCTCACCATAACACTTCAAATTTATGCAGGAACTTTCTTCCATGGAGGCCAGAGCTCTTCTAAATAAACTATCTCTATCATCACAGGATTTTAAACACACAGAAATCCTCATGTGACAGAAACGGGAGGAAAACACGTTTTTCTCATCCTGTACCTCGAAAACTGAGGAGCACAGCAGGGCACGGCTTTCTTACAGGCCGTGGTTGCCTGGGAGCAGAAGGCTTCGGCCTCATACCTGTTAAGTACCTGTAAGTAAAATAAGGCCAACCAGACATGTCTGTGCAAGGAGTAAATGACATAATTTGTGTGCAAGGTGGGTCATAATTGTCAGGTTATTGAGTTACAAAGACTCTATATGCAGCTTCGGTATTGCATGCAGATATGTAAGTAGGAAAAAAATTGAATTCAAGGGCTGGCCCCAAAGCCTAACCTCCCAACCCTCCCGGGAGCCATGGGCCTTCCCAGAGCTTCCTCCTTCCCACTGAGGAAATTATCCTCAACTGGGAACAGTAATGTCTCACCAACACCACCCTTGCCTGGATGCATTGTGAGGTTCAGAAAAGACAGGACCTTTTCCAGCAAGTGGGGCTGCAGTTTTCAGGTCTTCTCCCCCTCTCCTGCCATGCAACTTAGTGGCCCAAATACGTCCCCCTCCCATGAATGCCGGGATTGACCCCAGGACTTGGTTTAGCCAACCAGATACTGGCAGAAGTGACGTGAGATGGGCCCTTAAATGTGCAGCATGGTGGATTTGGCCTCCGGTGCTCAGGGGCCTGCTATGTGAAGTTAGCACAGTTCACCCAAGTGGAGAGAAGTCATCAGCTGTTACTACTATCTCCTACCCCATCTGCAGCAAATTGGCATTAAAAATAGGTTACAAAGGCTCTGCACCTGTGGCTCAAGTGGCTAAGGCACCAGCCACATACACCTAAGGTGGCAGGTTCGAATCCAGCCCGGGCCCGCCAAACAACAATGATGGCTGCAACCAAAAAATAGCCGGGCATTGTGCTGGATGCCTGTAGTCCCAGCTACTTAGGAGGCTGGGGCAGGAGACTTGCTTCAGCCCAGGAGTTGGAGGTTGCTGTGAGCTGTGATGCCATAGCACTCTACCCAGGGGGACAGCTTGAGGCTCTGTCTCAAAAATAAAAAAATAAAAAATAAAATAGGTTATAAAAACAGTAATAGTTCACATTTCTTACTTCATGCCTAGGCACTGCCCTCAGCCTTTTCCATGATTTGGTTCACATAATTAACTGCCCAGCTATTCCATAAGAAGGCCCTGTTATTACCTTAATTTTACATATGTGGCAACAAAGTACCATGGAGGACAAGTGACTTGCCCAAGCTCCTCCAAAAACAACAAACTTGCAGTTTAAAATCATGTCATCTTGAGTCCAGGCCCCAGCTGATCACCACTGCAGGGTGCCTGGAACAGGGAAGGTAGGGGAAGGGAAGGGCAGAGAACTCCCAAGAGCACAAACTCATCTAGATGCCGTGTGCACTGTGATGGAGGGAGAGCTCCCACTGGAGAGTGGAGCCCGCTCTGAGCTCTAACCTGCTTCTCACTAGTTACAAGGTCCTGGCAGACACACCTCTGAACTTCTCTAGACCTCGGTTTCCTCACCTTTGCAATAGTAGTTCAGTGTTAGAGCTTTTAGGAAGGGGTGAGCGCTGGGCACAGAATGACATTAGTTCCTGTCTGTTCTTCAGCACCCAGCGTGGAGCAGGAATCATTGCCCTGAGGGTCTCTTGTGTGGAGGGAAGTGAGTAAGACACCCAGCAGAAGCCCTGACGGACACTTTGCCCACCTCTATGTGCCGTCCTCCAGCGGCTCCCACGAGGACAGAGTGACTCTTGTCTGTTGCCGCAGAAACTAAACCTACTTCAGGCGGGAACTTATGAAGCTTGGGTGCTGGATTTTGGTTGATGGTTTTAGATCAGCATCCAAGGCTTTGGCCCCTGACGTCACTCCTGTCTCACTTACCCATGAGTTTAAAAAACCAAATATGCCAGGTGGGATTGAGGCACGGGGCCAGGGGCACACAGCCAGCAGCAGAATGGGTGGCCTCAGCTCTGAGGCCAGCGATGGTCCAGCCACTCTGCGGCCTGCTTGTCTTTCCAGAAGGTAAAAATATCATTCATTTTAGTGCCAACTTCCAATGTGACACATCCATGCTTTCCCTGTCTTCCAGCCATCTCCTTTTCTTTGCCAAGAGAAGTGTCTCCCATACCCATTTAGCCCACTGTTTATCATAAGGAGTTTGCTCCAGAAACCCAGGGCACTTAACATCTTCAGGTCAGCCTCTATTCTGACTGAGGCTACGTTCTCTCTAAATGTTGTATATCTGAAAGTTTCCCAGGTGACTTAGAAAGCTGTGGAGTCTCTCTACAGCATACAAAAGGAATCGCTGCTGTGTTCTGATTTTAGGCAGCTTGTAAATGGGACCGTTACCGCAGGGCCAGTCTTGAAATATGGTGCTTCACCCTGGTGCCCTTCCTGAGGTCGCTAACCGGGGCTGACATATGAAAGCAGGGCAGAGTCTATAAATTATTATTAACTCTTTGATTTTACTGTGAGTTTCTAAGACGACAAAGTGGAATGACTGGGCTCAAAATCCAGAAACAGGGCCTTGGCCTGCTTGCCGGTATTTTAACCCTTCAGCCTCAGTTCATCAAGAAGATGATAAAAAACCTGCGTGAACACACTTCAACCACTGCCTCTTACTCCCTAATGAACACAGAAATGTCCACGCAGAGTATGATTTACAGGAGTTCCAGTAACTGTCATTTCATCTTTGCTGCAGGAAGGCCTGTGGCTGACAGCTTTATAAAACACGGATGGTGCACCAGCAAAGCAGACCACTTCTGAGGGAGGGTCGCCTCGAGATCATCCAGTTCCTCTGCTGAGAATTTATTTGTAAAAACAACTCATAGAGGCCCAGAAGATGTGTATGTACAACATCACAGAGCTCCCGGCTCACAATACACCATTTTTTAGAATCAATGAAACAAATTTTATTGAGTGGAGTCTGATGACGCACACAATTTTTAAATGAGATCTTTTTTCAAAAAATGAAAAAAATGGGGGGGGTAACACAAACTAGCTTCAGATGGTGAGTTTGACCTCTACTGATCTGAGACTAAAAAAAAAAAAGTCCTTAATTTTTTTATCTGAAATTTAATAAAAATCATGCTTCCATGATTTCTGTGGCTGTTTCTAAGCAAACTCTCAAGGCTTGTTTCTTAATTTTTGAGAGAAGTCACCACTAGGGGTGTAAACCAACAAACCAACAGCTACCGTTCTTACTACAAAGTGGTAAGCATCCTGAACAGTCTTTGCATTAGGAGGGAAATTGCAACATGCTGTGAGATTTTATAGTAGAGTCATTCTTCCAACAACAGGGTCCACAGATGAAGATCAACAGACCCCTAGTTCTCATTCTCTAATCCTAAATTCTACACCTCCAACTTTGCTTTTCATTTCTAATAAAATAAAAATTGAGGATTCAGTCTTTCCTCCAGCAACTATGTGAATGGAATCGTCATAAAATCTGCACTGATGTACCATATGAGATGTGTGGGACCCTGACCGGTGACTATAAATCTCACTTAGAAAGTGCCCTCTCTCCCCTTGCCTGTCCACTCATGGCTCCTCCAAAGAGCCATGGCCCCTTCTCATCTAAGGCTCACCCACACCTCAAGGGGCCCCACCCCTTTCCTTTATTCCTACCTTCTCCAGAACAAGCAGCACAACCCACAGTGGCACAAGCAATGATCAATTATAGAATCGGAAGAAACTATGAGGACCTTTGTTGACATTTGTTTTCTAAAAGAGTAAGAAATCGGGCTTTTATCCTCATAAATACCCAGGTGGTTGCTAGCCCTTGGCAGGTTGCCAGGGGGTGTGGTTGGGGGCCATGTGTCACCCATGTTCCAGGAAGGCTCCAGAGGACAGAGGCGGAAGGCAGTGCCCTCACTAGAGGGTTGGTTTTATGTGTCTTGTGACATGGTACAGCTCATATGTACCAAATTTAGTGGATTTATGAATTATATCATCTGGTTTTAAGTACACTAACCCCCCAAGAATGCCAAAGTCACTTTAAAGAAAAAGATTCCTAAAAGGCTTCCATGGATGAAAATTAGCACTGGTAAGGAAGGTAAAGTGAAGAGCAAGACGAAGGCACAGCTGACAAACCTCTCCCTCCCAGAGCCAGGTGCAGGGGGCGCCCCTGTGACCAGCCACACACCAAAGAGTCTGATTACTGACAGTCCTGCTCCCACTTAGGACAGAGTGTCCCCCCAGGCACTGGATCATGTTAGTATTGAGGAAGATTTATCAAAGTCTTTCCTCATCTTTTGTTAATTCCTATTTTTTCTATCTCTGGCAGTAATGTCCATAGAATATTGAAGGAGTAGAACTTAAATTGCTGACAAATGAAACAAGCCAGAGTGCGTGCCCAAAGCTAGTGAATAGACAAGCGGGAAAGTGAAAAAAAAATAGAAGAAGGAAGCCAAAAACCTACTTCTCCCATATCTATATATGGATTCCCCCAGAAGCAGATGCCATGACAGTCACTCAGATGCAGGTTATTATTTGGGAGTGAGCCAGGTCACAGTGGCAGTGGACAGGAGAGACAGAGGAGAAGGCTGGCAAAGCACAGGTAACCTGCCATCAAGCAGGTCGTCTCAGAGAACAGGAGTTTAATGTCCCTGGGGTGTCTGAGGGACAGGGTAGGACACGCCTCAAAGTTGTCCATTCAACATGACAAGAGAGTCTGGGTATTTACACACCAACACTGTCAGTCAGTCATTGGCTGAGGACTGCTCCCAGGGGGGCATTAATTTTCTGGTACTTCCAATCTGCATAAGAAAGCAAAGTAAGTTCTAAAGGCCAGAAAGAGTCTCAGGTGAGGAAATGTAGGTGATGGCCAAAGGAAGTTAGGCCAGCATGCACCCAAGAGTGCAGGATGGGGGTGTGGGCAGGCCAGAGAACCCTCTGACATTAATGCTGGTAACACACATATCATTTCTATGGACATAATCTATTTCCAGTATGTGTTTCCCACCCTGCCCTGAAAGCTTAACATGCACATTTGGTCTCTCCAAACACACGGAAAGGCTCCTCTAAGTTAGACCCCTCACATATCTGTCTGTCTCTGTTCCTGCCACCATGCCCAGCATTTTGTAGTGAAGCAGGGTCTTCACGGAGCTTCTCAGAATGTTGGGCAATGCCCTCAGTGCTGGGAATGCTGGAGAGCACATGCTCTTGCCTTGTGAAGTCTCGCCATGTTTACAGAGGCTCATCTCCATTGGCCTGTGCATCTGCTAGTGTTTGTTGAATCACAAACAACTTCAGAATCTCAGTGACATAAACCAGAACAATGTGCTTTGCTCGTGGCTCTGTGAGTTGTCCGGGCAGCTCTGCTCCACCCAACTCTCTTCTCCCTCCTTTCCCCCCACCAGGACCCACAGGCCAGATAGGACATGTTCTTCTCATGAGATGGCAGAAATTCACAAGCAACAACAGCCACCTCCTATGGCCCAAGGTCAGACCTGGGACACTGTCACTGCCACCTTGGTATCACTGGCCAAAGCCATGCTCAGAGTCAAGGGGAAAGGACACACACTCCATCCGCAGAGGTCAGGGACAGCAAATCACTTGGCAAAGGATAGAGATTAAGGGGGAGATAAGTAATTGGAACCCCCAGTACTTTTTGTATAGTTTGAAAACAAATACATAGAAACCTTTAGCTAGTGCAATGAGCCTCCATTACTTTTCTCCTTCATTTCATGTGTTTCTGGATGAAAACTACTTTTCCTCTGGGAAAGCAGAGAGGCACCTCATAGGCCAGCCCAACTGAACACTTCTCCCAGGACACAGTGATTAGTCCAGGATGGGAGTCTAACCCCACACAGCTCATCAGCGGGCTCACTCAGGATGCAGATGGAGAAAGCCATCTCTCCCTCTGAGATTGTGGGTATGGACTCCACGTCTGCCTTAAGCTACTGAGGCTGCCTTTCCTCCCAAAGCTACAGAAATGAGAGCCGAGATCCCAGTTGTGCACCCCAGGGCCAGCAGGGATCTCGGACTCTGCAAGCCAGAACCTATTAGGATAGTTCTTAGATGACCCGTGACTGAGGACATTACCTAGGTTGGTTCTTTAGCTGTCCGTGTTAAAAAATAACAATACAGACTTTGGCAGAACTGAATGAATTAACCCATTCCTTGCCTAAACCCTTATTGCAATGTATCTCTCCTCTCTCAATGCCTCACTTCACTTTCCCTGTGTCTGAAATATTTACCTACAGACATGCTTGATCCTTTTAAACCATGGGGTCTTTGATGAGTAGGGCTCACATACGTCCCATCTTCATGTCCCTACAGTACTAAGAAGAGCACTTTTTATGCTAAACAGTGTGTACACAATTGTGGGTGGATGTGTCTGAGTGGTTCCCAGGCTTAAGTACATGGCTCAGTTTCTCTCCAAGCTTGTTATTCCTCAAACAATCTTGCTGATCACCTTCTCCCCAAGCACTCAGATATTTTCTTTTTCTCTAACGTCTTGTGTTTTTAATGTGAAGTAACTAGCCATATATATTCAGGAGTCATAGAGAGAACATTCCATCATCAAGCATGGTCTCTGTTTTATTTGATGCAACACAAGAAAAGCTCACTTTAAAATGTCTTTTCTGCATTTCATGTAGGCCATAAGGTTCTTAGGAGCAGAGAATATTGTTTCTGTAATATTTCTCTGTAAAAGGACTGGGGTGGGTGGATCACAATGAGTCTTCTTTAATAATCATTGACTTAGACAACTTAAAAGGAATGGGAATAATTCTTTCAGGATTGCAGACAATGCTCACTGAAAGAATACAATGGAAATAATTAGGAGTCTTTTATGTGACAAACATTTAAAGGATAATTGACATAAATTATTAATTTATAGTTACAGGATTCACACCACATGATTTTGAGACATTACAAAGCTACAATAACTAACAGCAGTGTGATATTAGCATAAAGGTAGATCATAGATCTTTGGAACATAATCAAGAATCCAGAAACAGAACCACACTCATATGGACAACTGATTTTCAAGAAAGATGAAAATTCAGTGAAGGAAGAACATCTTTTCAACAAATTTGCTGTAAGAATAAATAAATATCTACATATAAAAAATTTATTTGTATATCTTACAATATAAAAAAATATTAAGACAAATGGATCATAGATACAAAAGTAAAACCCATAACTGTAAAACATGCAAGAAAACATAAGACAAATTTTAAAAACATTGTATTAGGTAAATATTTCTTAGAAATGACCCTGAAAATATGTCCATAAAGGAAAAAGTTAATAAACTAGACTTAATTAAGATTTTATGCTCTTCGAAATGCACTTTTGGAGGAATGGAAAAGACACAGACTTGAATAAAATATTTGCAAATGAGGGGATGGAGGCAAGATGGCCACCTGGAGCCAGCTTTCCACAGAGGCTCCCCATCGAGAAGGAGAGTTAAAGGACAGAAGTTTAGCAAGTAAGCTGATGGTTTGGAGCTGAGCCAAGGGAGAAGGTTGAAGAATGCACATCAACCCAGGTGAGGCAAGCTGCGACCTGATAGATACAAACAAAAGGTATAAAATTCATCATCAAATGGACAGGAGTCCCCTCCCCCATGAGAATGGCTTACAGTATACTTTCTACAAACAAGTGAACAGAGTTCAAATGTCTTCCTATTTTATCCCATGGGATAGACCCTCTAAAAACTGGACCTCCTTCCCCTACTAGGGTGCCATGGCACTCTCCTGCTAGGCATAAAACTGTTTAAAACTGTATATATTCTCTACCTGCAATTCTGAACTCCCTGTCTCTCTGGACAACCAGACAAAGCCAGACATCTTCTCCAGTGGCAGACGCTGGTGGAATAGATCTGGGACAGTACCACAGACCTTGTGAGGAAAGGATATGCCTGAGGTGGTACCAGCCTGGGCCGAACATGGCGGGATGGAGAATTGAAAACACCTGTGCAGAGACGGCATACTCCCAGGGCAGGGCTGAGCCAGAGGACTGATTAGTGAGCTTAAGAAACACCCGGCCCTCAGGGGATCATAGCTGAGACAAAGGCAGGTGGGCCAAGACTGGAACTCCAAGCCAAGTGTGAGCTCTAACCGCACCTGCCCCAACACAGACTGCAGGGGAAACAGAAACATAGCTCCAGGCAGTGGAATAGACTGGGGCTGAGTCACAGTTTCTGTGAACTCAAACAGTGCCTGGTCCACAGAGGAATATAGCCAGGACAGAATCACAAATTCTGTGCAAATATAAGTGTCAGAAACATCAATCAGGGGCAGGTCTGGACCTGAGTGAACCACCCCAGCTTCCATTAACCACCCAAGGTTTTCAGGCCTCAACTTCCCCTGCTGGATGGTGGCAAAGTGTGGAGGTCTGGCTGAGGAGACATAAGATCTCTTTGTGACTCAGGCAGGCTCAAACCCTTGGAGCATCTGCTCACTGGAGGGAACTGGGTCATAGGTCTATGGGGTTACCAATGACTGGGTGTGACAGAGGTGAAAGGTGGGGAAGGAGGCATCAACTTTCCTAAACTTATTCATTTTCTGGGGGTGGGGGGGTACTTCTGACGCCATGGAGCACCAGAACAAATCATACTCAAACTGCCAGCAAACCCCTGCTATGTAGTTGCCAGAGACCTTTTGAACTACCTCACTTGAGACCAGATGCTGACTGGGACAACTGATTTGGATCTTTCAGACTGGACCAATCACCCAAGGACTATCCAAAGTGGTACTCTGGGTGTCTGCTTGTGGGAAGGTTTGATTTTCCTTTTCCAGTTGTTGCCCATGGAGGCGGGGTGACTTAATTGCTGGTATTTCTCCACAGCTGAGACTTCAATCTGGAGTAACTGGTAGGACAGAGACCAGCTGAAAATAAGACAGAGCCACTTAGCCTCACCACACCAAGTAAGTCCCCAGTATCTCAAGCCATAGTACTGTATGGGTCCTTTGCAAAGCTCTAGGGGGGAAAGGTACAGACACCAATCATAGCTCTTGGGCAAAGGGTTGGTTAATCACTACTCCAGGAGCCAAACAACCCAACTTCACATTATCTGCTCATCTCGCCAAATGGTGTAAAATAATCATGGGGCAGAATCAGCAGAAAAACTCCAGTAACATGAATAACTAGAGTAGATCAACTCCCCCAAGGAACGATATAGTGGACACAACTGAAGATCCCATTCATAAATAAAATTCAGAGTTTGGATTGAAAGTAAGATTAATAGAATGAAGGTAAAGTTGGAATTAGAAATTCAAGAAGCAATTCAAAAGTCATCTCAAGAATTCAATGAATTCAAAGACAAAATAACCAAAGATTTTGACACACTGAGACAAGACTTTGCAGCCCTCAAAGATCTCAGAAATACAGTAGAATCCCTCAGTAACAGAATGGAACAAGCAGAAGAAAGGGCTTATGACATTGAAGACAAAGCTTTAGAACACTCCCAAGTGCTCAAAGGGAAAGGGAAATGGAGAGCAATAACGGATCATTCTCTCAGAGAGCTTTGGGATAATTTGAACAAAACTAATATTCACCTTATAGGAATTCCTGAAGGCAATGAAGTTGCTTCGCAAAGCACAGAGGCCCTTCTTCATGCATTTTAAAGAACATTCCAGACATGCTAAGAGATGCTGAAATTCAGATAGCAGATAGTTTTGGAAGCCTGGCACAACTCAACCTGAATAAGACAACCCCGAGACACATCATAATTAACTTCACTAAAGTTAATATGAAGGACAAAATTCTAAAAGCAGCCAGACATAAGAAAACCATAACCTAAAAGGGGAACAACATTAGAATGACTGCAGATCTCTCTGTTGAAAACTTTCAAGCTAGAAGAGGGTGGTCATCAACTTTTAATCTCCTAAAACAAAATAACTTTCCATCCAGGATCCTGCTAAACTGAGTTTCATTTATGATGGAGAAATTAAATACTTCAATGACATTCACATCTTGAAGAAATTTGCCATAACTAAATCAGCTCTCCAGGATATTCTCAGACCCAGCCTCCATAATGACCAGTGCAATCCTCCATCACAAAAGTAAACTCATTCAGAACCTTTTGATAAAATTCCAACTTCCACAGTGGCAAAAGGATTAAAAATGTCCACTGGACGTTTGAAGAACTTGATACCCAAAATTTCACCAGGCTTACCAATATTCTCAATTGATGTGAATGGCTTAAATTGCACTCTAAAGAGGTACAAATTGGCTGGCTGGATACAAAAATTCAAGCCAGATATTTGCTGCATACAAGAATCTTATCTTACCTTAAAAGAGAAAAATAGACTCAGGATGACGGGATGGTCATCTATAGTTCAGGCAAATGGAAATTAGAAAAAAAGCAGGTGTTACAATTTTATTCACAGATACAATAGGCTTTAAACCAACAAAAGTAAGGATGGTCACTTCATATTTCTTAAGGGTAAAACTCAATATGATGAGATTTCAACATTTATGCAGACACCAGAATGCACCTCAATTTTAAGAGACACAATAACAGACATGAGCAACTTGATTTCCTCCAACTCCATAAAAGTTGGAGATTTTAACACCCCTTTGACAGTGTTGGATAGATCCTCCAATAAGAAGGTTAAGTAAAGAAATTTTAGATTTAAACTTAATGATTCAACATTTGGATTAAGCAGACATCTACAGAACATTTCATTAATGAAACATTCTTCTCATCAGCCCGCAGAACATACTCCAAAATTGATCACATCTTAGGTCACATGTCTAACCTCAGCAAATTTAAAAGAATAGAAATCATTCCTTGCATCTTCTCAGACCATCATGGAATAAAAGTTAAACTCAGTAACAACAGGAATCTGCAGACACATACAAAAACATGGAAGCTAAATAACCTTATGTTGAATGATAGGTGGGTCAAAGACAAGATCAAGAAGGAAATTACCAAATTTTTGGAACAAAATGATAATGAAGATACAAGCTACCAGAACCTCTGGGATACTGCAAAGGCAGTCCTAAGAGGGAATTTTATAGCACTGCAAGCCTTCCTCAAGAAAACGGAAAGAAAGGAAATTAACAACTGAATGGGACATCTCAAGCAACTGGAAAAGGAAGAAAATTCCAATCCCAAAACCAGCAGAAGAAAGTAAATAACCAAAATTAGAGCAGAATTAAATGAAATTGAAAAAAAAGGATTATACAAGAGATCAATAAATCAAAAAGTTGGTTTTTTGAAAAGGTCAATAAAATAGATAAACCTTTGGCTAAACCTAACCAGGAGAAAATGAGTAAAATCTCTAATTTCATCAATCAGAAATGGTAATGATGAAATAGCAACAGACTCTTCAGAAACTCCAAAAATCCTTAATGAATATTACAAGAAACTTTATTCTCAGAAATATGAAAATCCGAAGGAAATTGACCAATACTTGGAAGCACGCCGCCTTCCAAGACTTACCCAGAAGGAAGTGAAAATGTTGAACTGGCCTATATCAAGTTCTGAAATAGCATCAACTATACAAAATCTCCCTAAAAAGAAAAGCCCAGGACAGATGGCTTCACATCAGAATTCTACCAAACCTTTAAAGAGGAACTAGTACCTATATTACTCAACCTTTTCCAAAATATAGAAAAAGAAGGAATACTACCCAACACATTCTATGAAGCAAACATCACCTTGATCCCCAAACCAGGAAAA
>CAUYQV010025340.1:0-64979 GCA_963574575.1 Galagoides demidoff | reverse complement strand
GCTGTGGTCCCTCTGACTCCCACTGTCCTCTCTGCAGTGTCCAGGCTGAGGCCCTTCTGACTCCCACTGTCCTCTCTGCAGTGTCCAGGCTGTGGTCCCTCTGACTCCCACTGTCCTCTCTGCAGTGTCCAGGCTGTGGTCCCTCTGACTCCTACTGTCCTCTCTGCAGTGTCCAGGCTGTGGTCCTTCTGACTCCCACTGTCCTCTCTGCAGTGTCCAGGCTGTGGTCCTTCTGACTCCCACTGTCCTCTCTGCAGTGTCCAGGCTGAGGTCCTTTGGTTTATCACCTCATGGCTGCAAGATGGCTGCTGAAGCTCCAGACAGCCTATCCTTCCTTCACATCACACAAAGAAAAGAAAAGCATTTCTTTTTCTTAGGGCTCTTTTTGAACAGAAGGAAGCCATTTGCATATATCGGCCATGACTGGGCCACATGCCCACTTTCTAGCTAGGAGGACACTGAGGAAGTGATTATTAGGCATCGCCAGCCTGGTGAGGAAGAGGCTGCCCTGCCAGAGTGAGAACGTAGGTGGGAGACGGGTACTGGGGCCGTCAACAGGCAAAGTCTGCCTTTGCTTCTCTTTTTCTTGGAGGCAACACAGATGTTACCTGTAGTTCTTTCCGTTTCTGTGAACTTTTAATCAATGTGCTGTGTTTGCTGAGAACATAGCTGTAGATTGCGTCTCTGCTGCAGAAGCTCTGTACAGCATGTACGCAATGTCTGTCTCTTAGCTACAATTTTAAATTCCCACAATATTATTCATTTATTTATTTATTTAATTTCGGATTAATATGAGGGTACATCGTTTGCATTTGTAAGGTAAGGTCTGAGTTGCCTTTAGTCCTTAAGCCAGGAAGTGTGCTGTACACCCCAAATCATACCTCTTTAGCTCAAATTTCTGAAATTTTTGACAGATGAAATTTAAGGAATTAACCCAAACAATCAAGCTAACTGCTCAAGCTTAGTGGTAAGTAAAGCACGAGGCTAAGTCAAACTGCTTGAGACTGGGGAGATAGCAGGTCACCTAACCCAGTTTGAATTCAGCGGGCATTGTGAGTGGGGGTGTCCAGTGTTCTGTGAAGGCAGACCCCCAGCGCAGGCATGTGCATGACCTCTTCTGGTGCCCTGGCCGTTTTATGGCCTGTGGTTCTGGTTCTCAACTACTCCATTTGCTTATTTATGAAAAGCAGAAAAAGTCAGTCAAAATAACCCTTGCTATATTTATCAAATATTGTTCTTATAGGTAAGAATATCCTAATAAATACCATTAAGTAATGTACATGAGCTCACTTGGAATAGTTTTTAAAAGATTTTTTTTTTTTTTAGAGACAGAGTCTTACTATGTAGCCCTTGGTGGAGTGCTGTGGCGTCACAGCTCACAGCAACCTCATACTCTTGGGCTTAAGCTATTCTCTTACCTCAGCCTCCCAAGTTGCTGGTACTACAGGCAGCCACCACAATGCCTGGCTATTTTTTGTTGCAGTTGTCATTGTTTAGCTGGCCCAGGCATAGCTTGAACCTGCCGGCCTCAGTGTATGTGGCTTGCGCCCTAACCACTGAGCACAGGCACTGAGCCTAAAAAACACCTTGCCTTTAACAGTTGTGAGTTAATTAAATTGCATCATCAGAAAAAAACTAAATCAGTCATCCTATAAGTATTCTGTAGTAAAGTACAGGTTCAAGCATATTTTCTATAATATATGGTGTGGTAACAGACAATGTGCAATTTGCTGCTTCTGCATTGTATCAAATATACATGTTAGGGCTGGGAACAGTGTCTCATGCCTGTAATTCCCTTGGGAAGCTGAGGTGGGTAGATAGCCTGAGCTCACAGGTTCAAGACCAACTTTAGCCAGAGTGAGACCCCCATCTCTGAAAAACAGCCAGGCATTGTGGCAGGCACCTGTAGTCCCAGCCACTTGGGAGGCTGAGGCAAGAGGATCACTTGAACCCAAGAGTTTGAGGTTGCTGGGAGCTAAGACACCATGGCACTCTAAGTTGGTCATGGGTGACCAACTAAAAGTGTATCTCAAAAAAAATTACTATTATTAATCATCTTAGTTATTAATGGGCAAACAACAGTGCCTGTGATAAATATCTCCAATAATTCAATTTGGTTTACATTGACTATATAACAAATAGTGGCTACAAAATTATTTTTTATTCTTAAATACATACATTATATCTTATACTTAAAAGTAAGAGTTTTATTTCAAGGTATTATGATCTATTAATAGGTTACTTTGAAATATATTAAATTTCTCCCTGTTTGAAGTTTCTACATTCTTTTCTGATTCATTGCTAGCATTATTTTGATGTGAATATTATCAAGCTCACCTCATTCTTTTTTTTTTTTTTAAGAGATAGAGTTTCATTTTGTTGCCCTCAGTAGAGTGCTGTGGTGTCACAGCTCACAGCAACCTCCAACTCCTGGGCTTAGGCGATTCTCTTGCCTCAGCCTCCCAAGTAGCTGGGACTACAGGTGCCTGGCTATTTTTTTGTTGCAGTTTGGCCGGGTCCAGGTTTGAACCCACCACCTTTGGTATATGGGGCCAGCACCCTACTCAATGAGCCACAGGCGCTGCCCAACCTCACCTCCTTCTTTGGAAACTATGACCACCATGAAAAAAGTTCCTAGAGACTGTAAAATGAATCATAGAAATGTTAAAATAAAAATTCTGTGATCTATTCAAATCTATTCTTAGATGAGGTCAGCAAGTATGTCAGGATTTAGACCTGTTTGGCTATGCGTTTGTATCACCAGACCCTAGCCAGGATATTCAATCCATATTGTTGAAGTGAACTGAAATAGTCCATGATTTATACATCTGCTATTAACACCTCTGCCAGGATCCAGTCTAGACTGTGTTTGGGCTGCAAATAGTTAGATAATGTTTCTGCTCTCACTGATCTTTCAAGTTGGGTAGAATGACACATTATGAAAGAATAAAAATATGACTCCATATCAAAGCTGTAAGAAGAATCAAATTGGTGATGCATAAAATAAACACTAAGACTTCCAGAGAAATTATTTTCTCATTCTCTGACCCAGAGAGGTTTAAGGATTCAATTTGTTAAGACCAACTCAGTAGTAATATGAAGCCAGCAGACGATCTCATACAGGCCCGCATAAGAGAAAAACTCAATTCAGTTCAGGCTGGGGGAGGAGGATGAGGCCGGGGGAGGGGATTGGCGTGCTCCCACTTAATGGGCACAATGTAAACGTATATGGCCCACCTCTTGGTTGGGGAACACAGCTACAAGGGGGACCATACCTACCAAATGCAAATATTGTAACCTAGTCATTTTGTACCCTCTCATTAACATGAAATTTTAAAAATCAGTTTATCTATTTTCTAAGCCTAAAATAGTTATTGTAGGACATTCTAAGGTGATGCAAAGTCACATAAAAAAAGAATAGCAGAAGTTGGTACTACATTTCTAAACCTTTCTCCCATTTTTCTGTCCATCCATCTGCTATTATTAATCATTCTTTATATTGAACTATAATCTGTTTATCTATATGTTCTTTCACTTTGTATCACTAATGGCGTGATGGCTATAATGAACCTTGCAATCAAAAAGACACCCATTTTGGGGCACACAAAACTCATGTTGCTGTGGAGTCTATACTGACTGAATTCTACCCATATACCTACATAAGATTCATTTCCCCAAATAGAGTAACTTGGGCTAAGTAGCATTTGATTTGGTGACATGTTCTTCCCGTGGCTCCAGGTCTCCTCCTATGTATCCTGAAAAGCAGAATACAGTAAATAATCAGGAGATGATAGGTTCTAACCTAAATAAAGTAACCCATGGAAAACCTACAATTTCTTTTTTCAAAGACATCAAAACAAATTTCATCATGTAATATATACCACACATGTCTGTTTATTGCAGTATAAAAATCCCATAGTGCAAAAACTACTCATATGTATCTTGCAGCTTGCAGACCACCTTCCCCTTCATCTATGTCACCCCCCTACCCACCCATTCTGTGGCTGTGGGAACGTGCTGAGAACTAGAATGAGTGGTAATGTTACAGTGGTCCTCCTTAGCCTGACAGACCGAATCCGCATAGTCTGAGGCTCCCTTGGTTACATGATATCTCTTGCTCATCCCTTTCAGCCCAGCCTCCAATATCCTGCCCTCTCCGTGCATTTTTCACACTGTACTCACTGCCCAAATGTCCTCACGACCTGACCATCCCCTCTCCTATTTATCCATTTATTGTCTTCCCTCCCAAACCACTGTGCCCACCCCTGCCATTGAATCAGTATTTCTACGTCACATGTTAATCATCTCGGTGTGACTCTTCTGCTGGCTGCATGATTCATCCACGTGTCTCCCAGATGTCCCAGCCAAGTGCCTGGAAGGGAGTAGGTGCTTAGTAAATATTGGTTGGAGTCAACTTAACTGAGCACGGTCGAACTCACCTGGAACTTTCCAAACACAGTGTTGATGGGAGAAAAATAATGTTTTCTGTAAAGAAAAACATTCTAAACTGGGGAAAGAAGTATGCAAATCTGAGTCAAGGTCTGGCAAACATATAGGAAGATACTGCCTTTTGTTTGGGAATGGTTTAATCCTGGCCAGGACGAAGGTGGGAGTAGTGGGAGGGAAATGGAAGTGAGTGAGGAGGGGAACAGAGAGGAGTCTGAGATACCTCTGAAGTTTCCAGACTGAAGAATACGAATGAAAGTGGAGCAGTCCTTATTTATGTTCAAAAGACTTGCTTGATTCGTCACCTTGGAGAGCGAAAGCAAATACATAGGCGGCTGCAGGGGAAGCTGTAGCCATCAGAAGCCATGTCAAAGGAGAGGGTGAAAGCTAAGCTTAAAAATCAGCTCCAAAGGAACCAAGTCCCTTCAACACTGGTGGGAAACATGAAGGCCACTTGCTTTAGCTGAGAACCTCTGCCACTGGGGAGAGCCAACTTGAAGATGAACCTTGTAGGAGCAGGAGGGGGAAAAAGAGGTGTGGCGTCCTGGGTAGAGTCCCACGAGGCACCATGACACAGCCCATAACAGTGAAGATGATCTAAGACAGCTTGGGGTGGAACCCACAGCAATCTTTGGTCACACCCAGGGTCCCACCATGCTCTGTGGGAAGTATCATTTCCACATGCAAAGGTCTGATCATTGCCACTTTCCTTAATGCCATAACATCTGTAAAAATCTCAGTATCAATTTCTCTCTGTTTCAATGCCAATTCTGTTTACTCATCGATATCACTTGTGTTCTGAACTGATGCCATGACTCCAGACCACTCCAGTTAACAAGGAGCTCAGCCAGCTAGCCTTACGGATTTGCAGTGGACTGGTTTAACCTCGAATGTGATTTCCTTTTTGGCCAGTAACTCTCTTAACTGCAAACTAAATTGGCTGCAGGAGGAGCCTGCTGTCTCCTGGGGGCTTGTACTGAATGGCAACCTTTGCCTATGACACATTAGGACGTCAGCCTCTGCTAACAATCTCCTGGGGGCCCCTCTCTAACCAGCTTCCTGACAATGTCTCCTTCCCTCCTGGCCTTATTAACACTCTCAGCTGGGGTTTTCTTCAGTAAGCCTGTGCCAGAGCCGGCCTAGAGCTGAGGCTGGACAGTTTCTAAACATGTGGAGTGAGAGGAAAAACAGCTACAAGTTCTCTCTGGAAAGACTTCGAATCATTCATTCATTTTCTTGTTCCTTCGTACATTTGTTCATTCTCTAACAATGTATTCAACTTTCCCTTTTTTTTTTGAGACAGAGTCTCACTTTGTCATGCCGGGTAGAGGGCCATGGCATCATAGCTCACAGCAACCTCAAACGCCTGGGCTCAAGCAATTCTCTTGCTTCACCCTCCCAAGTAGCTAGGACTACAGTACCCGCCACAACACCCGGCTATTTTTAGAGACAAGGTCTCGCTCTAGCTCAGGCTGGTTTCAAACCTGTGACCTCAGGCAATCTACCCACCTCGGCCTCCCAGAGTGCTAGCATTACAGGCATGACCCACCGTGCCCAGCCTCCTCTCTCCTAGTTAATATTTCTTGAGTACTGTTTAAGTTTCAGCCATTGCACTCACGATGTTTGGTAGATTTATTTATTTTTTATTTAAAATGAATATGGGTGGGGACAAATATTTTTGGTTATATGAATCTCTTTTGTAACACGCGAGCCGGGCCTGTAAGTATGCCCATGACCCAGATAGTGTTCCTTGTATCTGTTAGGTAGGTTTTTGCCCATCTCCTCCTCCCTCCTCCCCCCTGCTTGATTTCCACCTAGTTTTACTTCTCTCTGTGCACTTGTGCGCTCATTGGTTAGTACCAGTTCAATAGTGAGTTCATGCAGTGTTGGTTTTTCCATGTCTGAGATACTTCACTTAGAAGAGTGGTCTCTAGTGCCATCCAGACTGTTCAAAAGGCATTAATTCATCCTCGTTTATGGCTGAGTAGTACTACATGATATATATATAAATTACATAATACATATATACACATATATAATATATATATTGCATTTTATTAATCTACTCATGAATTGATGGACACTTTGGTTGAATTCACATCTTTGTAACTGTGAATTGTCTGCAGCAAAAATTCCAGTGCAGGTGTCTTTTTGATATAATGCCTATTATCCTTTGAGTAAATACCTAATAGTAGGATTGCTAGATTGAATAATAGGATAGGTTTATTTTAGTTCTTCAAGGAATCTCTATACTATTCTCCACAATGTTGTGCTAATTTGCAGTTGCCCCAGCAGTGCCTATGTGTTTCTTTCTCCCTGCCTCCATGCCAGGGCTTATTTTTTTATGACTTTTAAATAAAACCCATTCTAACTTATTGTGGTTTTAATTAGTGACCAAAGATTGATTCGATTCATATACTTATTGGCCATTTGTCTATCTTCTTGTGAGAAGCTTCTGTTCACGTTTCATCTTTTTGCCTGCTTTTTAATGGGATCATTTGCTTTTTTCTTACTGAGTTGCTTGAGTTCTTTGTAGATTTTCATTATTAGCCTTTGCTGGATCTTTAGATTTTAATATTTTATCTCAAGGATTATTTTCCTTGGCTGTGCAGAAGCGTCTTAGTTTGCTCAAGTCCCATTTATTTATTTTGTTGTTGCTATAATTTCCATTGGGGTTTTACATATAATTTTTTTGCCTAAGCCAATATCTGGATGGGTTCTTCCTACATATTCTTCTATAATTCTAATTGTTGCATGCCTTATATTTAAGGCTTTATTCATCTCAGATTAACTTTGGGGAGTGGTGAGATATATGGGCCTTGTTGCATTCTTCTTAATGTGGCTATACAGTTTTCCTAGCACTATTTATTGCATAGAGTTTCTTTTCCCTAGTGTATGTTGTGGTATGCTTGTTAAAGATCAGCTGGCTGTATGTGGATGGTTTTATATCTGGTTCCATTTTCTGTTCTACTGATCTCTGTCTCTCTTTGTGTGCCAGTACCATGCTGTTTCAGTTTCTGCAGATCTGTAGTATAGTTTGAAGCCTAGTAAAGTGATGCCTCCAGATGTATTCATTTGCTTACAATTGCTTTGGCTATTTGGTCTCTTTTCTGGTTCCAAATAAAGCATTGAATTATTTTTTCTAGATCTGTGAAATGTGACATTGGCCTAATTGCATTGAATCTGTAAATCACTTGGGTAGTATAAACATTTCAGCAATGTCAATTTTATTTATCTATGAATTTGGTATGTATTTCCGTATTTTTTGTGTTATCTATGATTTCTTTCCTCAGCTTTTCATAATTATCTTTGTAGAGATATTTCACCTCCCTGCTGAAGTATATTCCTAAGTATTTTATTTTTTTGTGACTATTTTTATTTTATTTTATGTTTTATTTATTTATTTGAGACAGAGTCTCATTATATCCCCCTCGGTAGAGTGCTGTGGTATCACAGCTCACAGCAACTTCAAACTCTTGGGCTTAAGCAATTGTCTTGCCTCAGCCTCCCAAGTAGCTGGGATTTTATGACTATTTTAAATGGAATTGAGTCAGATGACCATTATTGGTGTATAGGAGTGCTACTGATTTGTATACATTGATTTTGTGACCTGGCACTTTGCTAAATTTATTTTTCATTTTTGGAGTCTCTTGGTGGAATCTTTGGGGTTGTCTAGATATAAAATTATATTTTTAGCAAAAAACAATAATATGACTTCTTCTTTCCCAATTTGGGTGCCGTTTATTTCTTTATTTGCCCAATTCCTCTAGCTAGGATTTCCAGCATACAGGTGGTAAAAGTGATAGATTTGAAGGAGCTTTGGGAGTGAAATGAGAGAATTATATAAAGACAGTAAAGTAAAGGGAATAGGCAATGTGGTATGTAAGTTATGCACTATGGAAGACAACCTGAATCAAAACTTCTGATACTTTTTGTATATAAAATTTAGATTCTTGGGCTCACTGTCCACTTCAACTCTTTGGGAATTACTAAGGAAAAGGCCCAGAAATTTTCATTTTTATATCCACAGCTAAATGTTTTTACATCCATTAAAATTTTAAAATGAATGAACCACTGCAATAAAGAAAGGCAGAGTGCTTATTTTGAATATTTTTTAAAAAGACTTTGATGTGATTAGAGGATAAGTCCAAGTTTGGGAATAAAAGTTGAGCTCAGCAACAATTTGTTATATAGGGTTTAATCTTAGAAAAACAGGTATTTGTTTAAGTGTCTGAGCCTAAAAAGGTTCATGAAAATCCTGCAGTTTTGTAGATATATAGATGAAGAATGGATCACTTTATTGAATGCCATAGAACTCTAATTTCTCATATTTTTGGTTGACAAATTAGAGTGATATGATGTCAGGAAACTTATTTTATGATCTTATTTATAGAAGAATTACCAAATTAGTATTGATGCATCCTTTGTATTTTAACACTCATTTTATGAAAAAAAGTCTACTTATAAATAATATAAATGTATACATTGAAACTATTTAGAAATGCATTTCTCTATTTTCAAGGACAGAAGTTTCCTTTGGCACAGGGAGAAGGGTGGAAACCATTGGCATTCTACTCTTTTGTAGTCATCACTAAGTAGACATCATTTTGGCATAGCTTGTAATTATTTGAGGTGAACTCAGGCTAAACTTATTGATTTAATTTAAGAAAGAAGAAAAAAAAAAACTGAGCACTACACTAGTTCCTGAGGATATAATAGTGGTTGAATCATGGTATTTGTCTACAAAAGGAAACAGATGAATAGGCAAATAAAATATAATTGTTACATAGCATGATTGGATACCATAGGTTCTCTTAGAATGTGATGTAGTTAGCCGTGGAAGCCTTCTTGGAGATTGTGATAACTAATCTAAGTTTCGAGAAGTAGATATTAACCAGAAACACAGGGCATATGTGTGTGTGATAGGAATCAATGAGGGGTGTAAATTCATTTTCCTGACCCTAAATTCATCAACTGATCCACCTTGTAAACTGGGCACTAAAAATAAAAGCCAAAACAAAAGTAAAAACAAGAATGACCACAGAACAAGCGTGTGGGTCCCACACATCCTTATTCTGAGAGCTTCTCTGTTTGTGAAGTTCATCTGTCCTCAGTTCTCTGTCCTGATCCTCTGAACCTTGCCTAGACTCCCATGTGTGTTAGCCACCTATGTGATGCTTAGTTTCTGTGTCCTCTCTCCAGACAAGGCACCTTGTCTGCTTCTATCTTCTATTTTGTGCGTGTGCCCTACCTACAGCCATACCTAGTAGCTACTTTATGAATTCTGCCTCACCTTGATGGTTTATTTGTGTCATCATTTGAAATCTGACTCTTTCTGAGTTAACAAAGGAAGTAAGAGATTTATTTTCTCATGGGGAATCTTACGGGATGAGTTCACTCAGATTTGTTCCACTTCAAGCCAGTGTGTACCAGGCTTCATCTGATTACTTCATTCAGCAAGTGAGCCAAAGACATAATTGAGTAGGTGTAACCACAAGTTGCTAAGACTCCAGCGATTGACATGTCTTTGTTTGGGGAAATGAGAAAAAAAATGCACTACTGAAATATGATGCACAGGATTAGCACGCGTACAATAGTCCTTTAAATCTGCTTTTTCCTCTCAGAAACAAAATCAAACACATCAAAATGGCTGTCTCGACTGCTTGAATGAGGTTGCTTATAAAGAAAGAAAAACACAAGGCTATGTAGACACCAAAACAGGATATTTACCAACCGGACATGCATTGTTAACAACAGTGTTCCTTTGTGGTCCTTTGCCCTTAACTCAGCCACCCAGCTGCTGCCTGAAAGTTCAAACCCTACATAATAAATGTCTATTTTAGAAATTGAGGGCAAATTTCTTCTCTGGTAAGAGCAACCTTTTCACTCCCACTCTCTGACTATGAAACGTGAGTGGACATACCCTATTCCTATTTTACGTAACTGGTTCATGGATGAACGTATGACCTGATTTTCGCTGAGAGTTGTACCTAGGATTTTTATTTCATTGTTAAGAAAGATCCACTTCTGTGTTGGAAACATGAAGTTAGGATTGAGTATGTTGTTAAGCATACATTTTACCTAAGAATGAACAGGGTCAACCAAAGGGAAACCAAGATAAGGGCTGAGAAATAGGGTGTCCTGATAATTCTTTGAGCCTATGACTTAGGCCATTCCATGAAGGCAAGTCTTCCCTAGATTTTTTCAAGCATGTGAAACATTGGTTCTTTCTTAGGTTTCTATTGTGTTTTTGAGCCAGTTTGATGTAAATATTTTGAAAATGAAATTAAGAGTTGTGCTTAATGTGCTTGAGAAAACCTACATTGCCCTCTCCTCTCTCAGACCTCTTATCTTGACTGTAATCCCCAACACTATTACCTTCTGTTGATGTGTGTGGATGCTTTATAAGTTTGCTTTATAGGATACTTATATTAATATTTGTTTAAGAGTGCCTTCCTCAGTAAATTTTTACAACTTAGCAGGTAAGGACTATACACATCGATCCACCCTTACACACAGTAACACAAATGCATAACTTGAATGAAATAGACACTCTTCAAGAATATCTTCAGCTATAATAATTTGTAGGAATTCAAAACTGAATACTGAATTTCTCCTTCTAACTTGAGAATCACTGTGGCTTAATTTTACATTTTTTTCATTGTTAATTTATTTTACTTACAGAACATCAGGGCTGTGATTTGAGGCTTTTTCTTTATGATGGAGATGAATTTATCAAAGTGGATCTATAATGTCATTTTGAGAAACACTAAAACCAAGTAATCAGAATTAGGAAGTACCTGGAGTCAAGATGAATTTTCGAAAACAGGAACATAAAATCAGAACTCCAACTGTGTTAACATTAAGAGACTTAGGAGCTCATTCAGAATGAAAACTAATGAATTATAGAGTTCTCATTTATGGGTAACTTTCTCTGGGCCAACCACTTAATATATGTTATTTATAATTCCCACAGTAACATTGCAAGATAGTTATTATCAATTCTATTTTGCAGATGAGAAAACCAAAGTTCAGAGATGTGTCTTTAAATTTTTGCTGCATAACCAGCCACTCCCAAAATTAATGGCTTGACACATTATGTTCCTGTTGTGTCTTAGCTTTTTGAGGATCCCCCAAAATGGCTGTTCCAGGCTTCGTAATCTAGTATAGGTGCTATGTGGGATACTGTGGAGTCGATCATACATCTAGATGATGGTGCTGGACCCTCAGCTCTCCTATCTGATTGCTCTGGCTCCTTCATGTTGTAGGCTCAAATTCACACTAACTTAAGATTTTTCTCATTTAAAATTTTTTTTTATTAAATCATAACTGTGTACATTAATGCAATCATGGGGTACAATGTTCTGGTTTTATATACAGTTTGAAATATTTTCATCAAACTGGTTAACATAGCCTTCATGGCATTTTCTTAGTTATTGTGTTAAGACATTTATATTCTACATTTAGTAAGTTTCACATGTACCATTGTAAGATGCACCATAGGTGGGGTCCCACCAATTACCCTCCTTCCACCCATCCTTCCCTGCTCCTTCCTCTCCCCTTTCCCCATATTCTTGAGCTATAATTGGGTTATAGCTTTCATAAGAAAGCTATAAATTGGTTTCATAGCCTGAGTATATTGGATAATTTTTCTTCCATTCTTGAGATGCTTTGCTAAGAAGAATATGTTCCAGCTTCATCCATGTAAACATATAAGAGGTAAAGTCTCCATCTTTCTTTAAGGCTGCATAATATTCCATGGTATACATATACCACAATTTATTGATCCATTCATGGGTCAATGGGCACGTGGGCTTCTTCCATGACTTAACAATTATGTATCGGGCTGCAGTAAACATTCTGGTACAAATATCTTTGTTATAATGTAATTTTTGCTCTTCTGGATATATACCTAATAGAGGAATTGTAGGATTGAGTGGCAGGTCTATTTTTAGATTTTAAATTTCTACTTGACCTCCAAAGCAGGTCACTGGGCAATGCCCAGGTTTGAGTGGTAGAAAACAAGAGACACATAACATGGTATTCAATATTTTCCATTCTGTGAGTCTGAAGCTCACACACACACACATACACTCCAGCTAAGAGCAGAGTTGTAATCCTTCACAGAGAGTGGGTCATTTCATATTTTGTTTACTCAGACAGGGGCTCCTTTTTATGTCAATCTGTATTTATGTGTCTTCTGATCAAATGAGACCTTTTATGTCTGGATCCCTAATGGTATTTGATTAGTACCTCATCTGTGGTGAGATTCAGTAGCAAAAATCTAAACTCAAGCTAAAAGACTAAACAGATGTAAGATAATAGGGAAATGTACAGTCTGTGGCAACATGAAGAATCTGCCACATTATACAAGTATTAAAGTTTGAAAGCAAACGAATAAACAAACAAAAACGTAGCGCTGCCCCATACCAATCTGTATCAGAACCAGAGATGGCCCAGAATTGCCTCTTTGTGAACTCTGCCATATAATATATGGGATCTGACAATTAAGTTCGTGAACTCATCCTAGGAAAAAGTGCAGCACGCCTCATTGATAAATATCGCTACAGTCACCTTCGAGAATCAGGCAGCACTTTTTCTAGAATGAGTTCCTGAAATTAATTGTTTGACCTCCATTATTGCCTACCTCCTTTTACATGGAATTGGCAACATTCCAACCTAACCAGTTCTCCTAGGGTCTTATTCATCCACAACTGAAACAGAGATGGATGGAAACATGCCAGAGGGAGCCCCAGTGGGTTGTTGGTGATGGTAAGATTGCCCCCCTCCCCCTCACCCCCCGTAGCTTTTGCTTTATGCAGTCATGGTATTTGGTGCATCCAGCACAAGGGACTGAGTCCAGGAGACTGAGCAGGTGCTCAGACTGCATGAGACCTCGTTCTCCAGCTGGAGGTGAGGGGTTGGGTGTCCTGAATACTGCCAGGTGGAATAAATATCCCCCCCCCACCAAAAAAGGATCTGAAGGTTCAATTTGTCAGCAGTCAAAGGGCAAGGGAAAGCTGTGTACTTTTTTCTCTGAAACTGTGAGAAAACCAGGCATTTATTCCCACCATTCCAACTTCAAACCAATCAAACATTGGCAGTTTGGGATTGTTTTATTTTGAGGTTTTAGCTTATCTCCATGGGATAAAATCCTTTCCAAACTGGCTTTAACTAAAAATGTCATCAATCCCAGCTGCTCACTGGTTAGCAGAAAGCGCGGTAACAGAAGGCCCCCTTTGATAGTCTCCTTCCATAATATCATTATCCAAATTTGCATGGCAAAGATGTGGGAGCTATTTATATGTTGATTATTACAGTGCTGCAGTTTATATTTTTCCCAGCACAGTTGAAAATTATATTTAGAAAGGCTGACATCATCTTTAAATATATATCATAGCTCTCGTTTGATGGAGATGAGCTGTTGAGATACATACCACCTACTCAACTCCTCAGAAAAAAAAAGGCATGATGTTTCACACATGGTTATATATAAACGTGGACACTGGCATGGAGCTCAACTGGCAGCTATGAGCCTTGGAAGTTTTATGGGCTCTGGTTTTTGCCTTCTCAGTTTGCTCTTTATTTAAAAAGGAGGACAGGAATGTGATTTGTTTGTAAGAATAGGTTTTGTGGCCGGAAAGTAGGAGTTCTAAATTCTAGCTCTGCTACATAGTAGCTGTGTGATCTTGAGAAACTGACTTACCCACTGTAAACATCTCTATCTCCCAAGTAAAAACGTTACCATGAATGCTCACCTGAGAGATAAGGGGATTTGAAATAAATTTTGCTGTACAGTTAATAATTAACACTATGGAGCATGTTCCCAACATGGGATTGTCTGTTTCATATAGATTGTAGGGGTAATTTTGTATGTCGGGTTGATTGCCCACAGGTTGCAAATATATTGGCTCAGACATTATTCTGCTTGTGTCAGTGAGGGTACTTGTGGATGAGGTTGACATTTACATCAGTAGGCTGAGTAGGCGGCCCTCCCCGATGTGGGTGGACCTCATCCAATTAGTGAATAGAGCTCAAAAGGGCTGACAGTCCCCCAGGTAGGAGAGAAGCTTTCTTCCTGATTGCATTAGGCTCTTTCTGACTGCCAAGCCTGCCAGCTTTGGATAGGAATTACACCATCACTTCTTCTAGGTCTCAGGCCTTCAGTAGGACAAAACCATTTGCTCTCCTGGTCCTCACTTTACTGACTCAACCTACAGATCTCAGTACTTGCTGGCCATCATAATCATGTGAGCCAATTCCTTATAATAGATCTCTCTCTCTCTGCCCCACCCACGTATATGGATTATATATGTTCTATGTACATACACACACATATACAGTAGAACCTCTGTAAGTTGACCACCCAAGAGACTGTAACAAACTAGTCAACATAAGAAGAGGATCAACATAAGGAAATAGGCCTTCTGACTGAAATGCACCTGCAGGAGCCATGATGACTTCACCATGCTAGTCACTAGGGCTCTAGATGCCCTCGCAGGAGCACAGGTACTGTGTGGCCAATGCATTCAAAATGCCTGAGTGAGTAGAGCAACAAGTCTGCACCAAATTTTGCTTTAAGTTTGAACATTCCTCCAAGGAAACTATTTGGATCACTCAGAAGGCTTTTGGGGACAGTACAGTGGATGCAATGAAGTAAAAATGATGCATAAACACTTCAGAGATGATGGAGACCTGTTGAAAGCAGGCCTGTAACAAGCAGACACTTCAGTGTGTTGACTGTGTATAGGCTGCAGTCAACAGAGATCATCAGTGACTGGCAGTGGGAGAACGGAAGCCAACCTGGGGATCCCAGAAACTGCCATCTGTGTGATTCTGATGCAGGATCTTAGCATGAAATGTAAGATGTGTTCCATGGCTTCTCCTACCAGATGGGAAAGAACACTGTGGTGCCTTTGGTAATGACTTGCTTCAAACTGCTACTGGTCAGCCAGACTTCCTCAAGAAGGTGTTATGAGGATGTGAATCATAGATCTGTGGCCACGATCTGGAAAGAAGGGCCCAGTCATCCCAATGGAGGCCACCTGGTTCTCTGCTCCCGGAAAGGTACAGCAACATCATGGTGAGATCTAGACCAAGTTCACTGTGTGTTTTGATCCAGAAGGTGTTGTCCATCATGAGTATGGTCCTCCAGGCCAGACATTCAGTAAAGAGTACCATCTCTGTGTCCTTCATCTGTCAAGAGATGCAACCGGACAGGATAGCCGTGGCCATGCTATGGGGACCTAGGGATTGGTGATTTCATCACAACAGCACGCGCTGGTACATCATGTCCCCTGCGGAGTTTTTTTTGAAAAACAACAAATTACCCGAGTGACTCAGCCCCCAACAGCTCAGATTTGGCACGGAGCAATTTCTGGCTTTTCTTAAAACTAAAATAACCTCTGAAAGCGAAGAGATTTCAGACCTTCAGTGAGATTCAGGAAAATACAATGAGGCAGCCAGCTGATGGTGATTCCAACAAAGGAGTTTGGAGAGTGTTGTGAACAGTGGAAGAGACACAGGGAGAACTGTGTGAGGTCCCCGCGTGTATATGTTGAAGGAGTCCAAGGTGTCATTGTCCTATATACAGTGTTTCTTATATCTTCTTTAATAAATGTCTTTATTTTTCATATTACTTTTGGACTCTCTCTCTATATATATATGAATGAGATATATATGTTTCATAGTCATTTATATTGATATGTACATTTATGTGGGTTTATCTGTGGGTCACTACCAAAGTTTTGAGACAGAATGTGTTATGGTCCCTTATTTCACTTCCAAGAAATACAGTCAACAGTGCCCTTTCTAATTCACCTGTGCAATTTTTAACTGGATTGACTTATCAGTGTTGCTGGGAGGGCTTCATTTGCTTTCATCTGCACAGATTTTTTTATTTCTTGATTTCTGTGCATCTCGACCCACACACCCATATATCTTATATCTCTACATCTTATTGATTCTGTTTCAGTGAAGAACTCTGGCCAACACACAAATTTATTTTTATGCGTTTGGTATCCACTGATAACTTATTAAGCTAAAAGATATAGCTTTATGTTCTCCATTTTACTTACCCTATTTAAGAACTGAGGAAAGTGGCAAAGCAAAATAATGTATTTTAAATCTGTAGAGGAATTACATGGTCAAGGCAAGACTTGAAATGTGGCAATTTGATGCTAGGTCATTAAAAATATGAAATGTATTATTATCTCAAGTCAAAAGTTTAATTTGTTATATCTCAAGTAAGAAGCAGTAATCAAAGTGAGTGCTTCAACTATCAACACAGTTTTGCCTTCTGACTGATAGCCTATATAGGCCAGCAGTAAAGCTTGGAGAGCAAGTGAAGATGAAACCACAATAGCCATTTTTTCCACCTTGGTGAGAATGGGATATTTTTGCAAGAAGTGGTCCAAAGCCTGGAAGCAGTGGTAGTCAGTTGGTGCAAGGTCTGGTGAATATGGTGGATGACAGTTTCCAAGTTTGGCTTCTGTGTTTTGAGCAGTGTTATTCATGCGACATGTGGTCAAGCATTGTCTTGTGAGAGGATCGGCCTGTCTCTGTTGACAAATTTCAGCTGGGCTGTTTAATCAAAAGTATCCTCATTGTTTCATCCAATTGGTTGCAGTAGACATCCATTGTAATTGATTAACCAGATTTTTACGAAGTCGTCCTGTATAATGCCAGCGCTGGACCACCAGATAGATACTATTAGCTTTGGGGGATGAATATGTGGTTTTGGACTGTGATTCAGCACTTCATTTTTATCCAACCATTGTGCCAAAATGCTTGCAAATGTCAAAAAGAATCAATATCTCCTCACGTGTAACAACATGGTAACAATGCCGTGTAGAAATGGTTTGTCTTTATGTTATGACAGCAAAGAAAGGCAAGCTTTGAGATAATTTCTCTTCTGACATCCATTTAATTCACGTAGAACCAGCTTCTTTACTTTGCCAATTTGTTTCAAATGGTCCAATATCGTTGGAATGGTAACTTCAAACATTGCTGCTGATTCACACTTAGGCTGAGATGGATTTGCTTCCACCATGGGCTTTCAGCTCATCATTATCCACATTGGTCTTGAGTCCCCCATGTGGCTTCCTTTTAAGATTAAAATCGCCAGAACAGAATTTCTCAAAACATCAACATATTGAGCGGTCATTAGCCACATCCTTCTCAAACACTTTTTGATATTTCCAGTTGTCTGCACTGCACTGGTTCCACGATGGGACTCATATTCCAAAGTTACACAAAACTGTTTACTTAGCCATGGATTCATAAATAGTGCTCTAAAAAAAAGTGAAAGATAATCAGAAGCCAGAACATGTGCTTGAAAGAATGAGGATTCACTTTCACAAGAAAACAAATGGGTGGCAAAGTGAAACGTCAGAGATCTTAACATATCAACTGTCAAATTTAATTCTTAAGGAAATTAGACACTTCATACATACTAAATTAAATAGTTTACCTTCCTAACTAATGCCCTACATTGTCTAGAGGTTACATGTTAGACAAAGTTATTTGCTGTCCCAGCCCTGAGAAGATTCTGGAATCTGAGCTCACAGAGATACCAAGGGCCTTGTGGTAGGACACAGAGAAAGCAATGAAAACTGTAGAAAAATTTTGTGGAGTGTATTTAGACCTGGGAATGAGTTTGACGTCCCTATCACATCAAACTCCACCTATAATCTCTCTTGAACCTTGAATCTGACCAATACATCCTGTTAGATTTACAGTCACAATTCTGTGGCACATCTGAGTGACCATGGCCCTGGAGGGCTATCTAAGATTCACATGGCACCAAAACTTTCTATAAGAAAGAAAATGTAAAGTCAGAGTTTCTTTCTTTCTTTCTTTTTTTCTTTTTTTTTTTTGCAGTTTTTGGCCAGGGCTGGGTTTGAACTCACCACCTCCAGCATATGGGGCCAGCGCCCTACTCCTTTAAGCCACAGCGCTTCCAGTTGGAGTTTCTCTATTGTCTTGGGAACACAGTTCACAATTTCACCTAAAGGACTTTGTGGGTTAAAGTGATTAAAAATTTACATTTATTTAACATAATAGGCCATATTTTCCATACATTTATCTCGAATATCTCGAACTAGATTCTTTAGACAAATGTATCTTTTGGAAGGATTATAGTCCCACCTCAATAACTTGAGCCCTCTAAATAACACTTTGATGTTGGATTTTGCCACACTTGACTATGATAAGAATTCTTCAAAAATCATTTACCCCACAAACTGAAATAAAAATGTAGTTGCAATGCTAAGAGAAGGGAGATGACTTTTTTTTTATAGGCTAGTTGCCAAAAATTAAACTTTCATAAGCTCATATGCCTGTCTCAATCTTTTAAGGCAGTGGTTCTTGACCTTCCTAATGCTGTGGCCCTTTAATACAGTTCCTATGGGTCGCGACCAACAGGTTGAGAACCGCTGTTTTGAGGAGTCATACCATTCTTACTTTTGGCTTATCAAGTCCAGTGTGAGCCAAGACAAGTTTTTATATGAAGCTCAAAGGTAAACCATTTTGTATATTATTAGCATAAGCATAATTGTTTCCACACATTTCATCCCCCCTATCCCCAGGATTGCATTGCATTCTTAGACAATAGTTTGAAATCTCAATCTCAATGTGTCATGTTCTATTTCATTAAAATAAAAGGTTGTGAAAGTTTCTGTTTCATTAAAAAAAAAATTTCATATTGGCATTCATAGTTATCTATAAGCTGACCTCACTTTCCTTTGTAGTTATAATGAGAAAAATATCTTTTCTGAAAAAAAGGGTTATTTTTCATTTTCTCTCTTTTCTTTTTTTACTCCCAGAAAACAATACCTCAAAGATAGGTTTGAGAGGGTCCATAAATAATGATTCTGTTTTGACCCTTTCTAGTTCAGAAACAATTGAGAATTAAAATGTGAGGGCCTGCTTCTCAGCCTTTTGTCTAAGATAAAGTGTAAAAATGTGAGGACCATATAAAAATGTCAGATCAAAGTTAGCAATTTTATCATTAAAAACGTAGATATAAGGAAAAACATGGCTTATAACCTCCATCTTGCAGGCTTTTCAAAGTGGCACTCTCCCTTGCTCTTGCTCAGTCTCCCAAAACTGTAAACCCACTTTCAGGGGCAGATTTCATTCTTGGTTAACCCACCACACCTGGAAAGGCAGGCCAGCATTTGCCCTTTCAGCGAGACACTGGCCTGAAGGAGTGGGGTGGGCTGAGTCAAATGCACCTGTTTGCTTCTCTCCTGCACCAGTACAAAGAAGTCCAGAAAAAGTAAGTATGCTTAGAAAGAAGATGGTTGTGTTTCTCATTATGTTTCTGCATTAGTTTTCCATTGCCGCATAAGAAATTACCACACACTTAGTGGTTTAAAGCCATACTTGTTTATTAGCTACAGATTCTGTAGGCTAGAAGACCAGACACAGCATGACTGGGTTGGCTAGGGAAGGTCATAGGCTGAGATAAAGATTTGGGACAAAGTGAGTTTTTCTTTGGAGCCTATAGAGGAAAATCCACTTCCAAATTTATTCGTATTGAAGTTCCTTGAGGTTGTAGAACCAAGGTTGCCATTTTTCTTTCTCTGGCTGTGGGACTTACTCTCACTTACTAGTGCCTACACTTGACTGTTGCCATGTAACTCACCCTCCCTTTCAAGACATCTAAAACACATCAGATATGTTTGTGCTTCAAATTTCTGACTTATCTGTCTCTACCTTCTAGATACCATTTTTTACTGGCTTTTACTTATGAACAGTTGTAAGTTTATAATGCTGTTTTGAAGATAGTATGAAGAGTTTCCATATGCCATATACCCACTTTTCTCAAGTATTCATACCTCATTAGTGTGGTATGTTGGTCCCAATTAATGAACCAATGTTAGTATATTGTTCATAACACAACTCCCTATTTAACTAGACTCTTATTTTTCTCTTATATCTTTCTCTATCCTAGCATTCCTTCCATGATTTCATACTATATTTAGTAATTATGTCTTTTTAAGGCGAGGGGTGCAGATGGACAGAAGAAAGACCAGGTGAGGATACAGTGAAACATTGTCCATCTGAGAGCCAAGCAGAAAGGCCTAGGAAGAAACCAAATTTTTGATACCTTGATTTTGCACTTCCTGTCTCAGATGGAAATAAATAACATATTGTTGGACACCAAACAAAAGGTGATATTTAGTACAAAGCGCCAGAGAACTTGGGTGAATTGTGTTCTAATTTTTTCTACTTTAGAAAGTAGAACTTGTGAGGGATGGCCCTGGATATTTAGCTGAGGGTGCTTCTAAATAAAGTGGTGAACGTGCAATTTGGCTTCTCCTGACTCTTTACCATAAAGTGTAAGAGAAGAGGGAGAAAGATAGATCACACAACTATAGTCCAGGATGAAGGAGAGAAGTAGAGGGGGTTGGAAGAGGAAGGGAGAGGTTCGATAGAGGGAGGGTAACGGGGGGGACCACACCTATGGAGCATATTGCACAGGTACAAGTCAAATCTATCAAGTATATAACATAAATGTCTTAACACAATAATCAAGTAAATTAGGTGAAAGCTATATTAATTAGTTTGATGTAAGCACTCCAAATTGTATAAAAATAAAATCAACACATTGTACCCCACATATGCATAAATGTATTCACGATCTATGTGTATATGACTTAATAAAAGAAAAAATAGAGGGCATTATCAAAGCAAAAAGGAACCACAACTGAACAATTTGGAAATTATTCAGCTCACCCATAGTTTGAAAGATGAAGTATGTTCTGGAGAGCAAACCATGGGTGTGGTTGGAAAACTGTTTTATAGATATATTATAAATATGTTTATAATATATTATAAATCTGAGCTTGCCTTCTTTGTGTTGGCTTTTTTCCTCCATAAGAACTTGCCTGATTTTAATCAGGTCTTTTGCCTGATTTCCTGTCAGATTCTCAGAAAGTTCTCCATTAGGATCATTGCCATCCTGATACTCTATCTTTCTACAGGGCACTGATAATTCTCTGATATTATATGATTAGTTGTTCAAAATCTGTTTTCCCTTTTGGAATGTAAGCTGATTTCCAATATGTAAGAAGTGAAATAGCCATATAATATATGCTCAAAAGTATGTGTTGAATAATTCAATAAGAAAATTAGTTGGCAGGAATTATCTCCAAAGCCTGTCTAATTTGATCCATGCATTTTTATCACTGGATTATAAACAATGCAAGTTGCTTCCGATGTTTAATCTCACCTCTGTTGTGAAATTGCAAGTAGAAACAGTGTGGTAGAGGAGAAATAGCTCAGAATTTAGAACACCACAGACAGAAAGCAAATTCAGAGTGTTTGCTCATTGCCTTTGTGACCCAAGACGTTCACTTTTCTGATTTCCAATTAAAATATCAGAGGAAACAACGCAAAACTTCTGTCATGATGTTTGAGTTTGAATCATAAATCTACTAGCTACTAGTGTAACTTTATTATTTATTTATTTTTGAGACTGAATCTTGTTCTGTGCCCTGGGTAGAATGTGTCCTACCTCATAGCAACCTCAAACTCTTGGGTTCAAGAGATCCTCCTGCCTCAAGCCCCCAAGTATCTAAGACTAGAGTTGAATGCCACCCCCCTGGCTAGTTTTTCTATTTTTGCTCAGGCTGGTCTCAAACTCCTTAGCTCAAGCAATCCACCCACCTTGGCCTCCCAGAGTGCTAGGATTACAGGTGTGAGCCACTGTGCTCAACTATTAATGTAACTTGAGTTCTTCAGACTTTTAGAGGCTCAGTGACTTCGTCTATAAGGTGGGGATTTTAGTAATAATTTCTCCTACATAAAGTGACTGTGCAATTAAATGAATGGATGTACAAAAAGCACTATTCCACTCAGTACAAATTATTTTTTATTAATATAAATACTTTACATGTAGATATAATATAAACTGTTACATTATCAAATTCAATATAGATTCTATGGTATACATAGCAAATATGTTAAATATTCACTATCTTCTGGTAACTTTCATTTGGAAATAGCATAGAAATAGATATAAGAATAATAGTCATAATAACTCCTATTTATAGGAGCATTTTACTATGGGCCCTAAGCAGTTATATGAATAACAGTGACATTTTACATGTAGTTAAGTATCCTGGTGAACTTTGAAAAATTACATTCATTACTATCCATGAGTTCTGAAATATGGAGAGTTGCAGTTCAATGAATATGTGATCGCAATGGTGCTTATAGTTAACAGTAATGTCTAGTACACTTGCAAAATCCAGAGGGCAAATCTCATGTTGCATATTCTTTTGCTGCAATAAAAAAGGAGTGTGTAAATCACACTTTATTATTTTCCAAAAACCTTCTCATAGTACATCACAAATGATGTGTTTCTAAGTAAAGCTGAGTTAAACAGCAAATTGAACTTGGTAATTGTTTTTACTATCAAGCCATATGAAGAATTCCTAGAATCATCTTTATAAAGAAATACTTTCTTTTTCCTGAGTATCTAATTAGATAGTCTGTGAAATTCTCCATATCCTAAAATAATAATTAATTCAAAATCTAAGTTAGTGACAGAGATGGAATCATAAATGACACACACAAAAATAGAAAAAGACAGATAGCACAAGGAAGAGATAAATAGAATTAAAAATAACCATTGGCACCTACAAATAAAGTGATTAATGTACATAATAATCATGAATTGATAAAACCCTTACATGAGAAGGGTTGGGTGACTTTGCAATGCAACCATCAGGCACTCACAAGCTGAGCCGTGGATGACCCTAAAACCCTCCCACACTAGGATAAGTAGATATGTATATTGGTGTAACCCACCACTTATGAACTATTATCTTTAAAAACCAAGCAAAATGTGAAATTAATCAACCTTCTAGAAATGACTTCATCCTAAGAGACAACTGAAGAGCATCTTCAATAAATCAGCGACATGGAAAGAAAAAAAATCACTTGAAATGAACCCAATCAACCTTAACAGTAAACTTTGTTCAAACCTGATATAAATAAACCAACCGTACAAGTGCTTTTTGATATGTTTTAAAGAAATGTGAAGATAGCGAAGATGGGCTAAGTATTTAATAGACATGACGAATCTTACTAATTTTACTACATAGGATAATGTGATTTGTAAGGAAATGCTCATTTGAAAAATATTTTTAGTGGAGTACATAGCTTTAAAATGGCAAAATGTCTGAGATTTACTTTAAAATATTGAAGCACAGAAGAGAAAGGAGAAAAGGAAGAAATGAATCAAATATGAAAAAATCTTAACAATTATTGAGTCCACCACATGTGTTCACTATTAAATGAAACTAAGCGGTGAACACACATGTGCATAGAGGGAAGGAAAACTTAATGGAAGACACTGAGGGGCAGGGGTGGAGGGGATGGGTGAAAACCTACTCAGGTACAATGAACATTATCTGGGTGATGGGCACACTTTAACCCTGACTCAAACATTATAAAAGTGATTGATTAATTTAAATATTTGTACCCCATAAAACTTTGAAATAAAATAAGAGGGCAATCTGAAAGTAGATTGATAATTTTGGCTACCTTAACATTAAATAACTTATGTTCATAGATCGAATAAGAGTAAAAAGACAAATAATAAACTGAAATCCTATGGTGGACAGTGTCCAGATTTCGCTTCATCCCAATCTTAGTTTCTGACGATTATGAGTTGTCAGGACCACATCTCAATGCATAAAACCAGCGTTCTGGTCCTGATACACCTGCATGTGGGTAGTGATAAAATCAAGAAAGAATTTGTTGATGGTCAAGAAGAAGAGAAGAGTGTTTTTTAAGAAGTTAAGCTGTTCTTCTAGGTCAAAGAACAATAACAAGAAAAATAGCCCAAAGGACTGTGTGTGCTCAGGATACTACCTTAGGGAAAACCAAGAGACTGACCCGCTTATTTATCCTAATAATTAAATTACACTAATATAATTACTAATTACAAAAATATTATTTATATTAGTTCAGCTTATACGTGTACCAGGCACTGGGATGAGGTCCTTACATTCATTAGCTTATTTATTTCTTGTAAAAACTCCACAAGGTGACCTTTAATAATGTTTTGCAGTGCTTAATCAACTTGTACAAGTAAAATGACTATAAAGAGAAGGAGTCAAGATTTGCCCCCCAGTCCGACTCCACAGCTTGCAATGTGCTAAAAAAGAGAGAAAGTTAAGTTTTCAGGGCCTATATTAAGTCTGGAAACATTTTATTAAAACAAGAAGGACTTCTTTTTTATTTATTTTGTCATTGTTGATTCATTGTCTGATATAATGAATGAATACAGTGTCAGTCTCTGTGCCAGGATCAGATGTGTAGTGATGAACAGGACCTGAAACTAGTTTTGGGGGAGCTCAGCACCTAGTTGGTGAGACACACAATTTCGTAATGAAAACAAAATTGAGGTGTACAAAGCAGTTTTTCATTTTATTTTTATTTTGTATTTTATTTTATTTTACTTGTTTCAGGTTCATTGAGAGTACAAAGAATAGGTTGCACTGTTTGCATTTCTTAGTAAGGACACTCTTATAATTGTGTCCCGCCCCCAAGAGGTGTGTCATATACCATAACCTGCCCCTAGAGGTGTGTCATATACCATAACCTGCCCCTAGAGGTGTGTCATACACCATAACCCGCCCCCAAGAGGTGTGTTATACTCCATAACCCACCCCTAAGAGGTGTGTCATACACCATAACCTGCCCCCAAGAGGTGTGTCATACACCATAACCCTGTTCCAGCTCCCTTCTTCTATCTCCCACCTTGAATTGATTTGAGTTTTCTTTTATGTGGTTATACATCAGATCGTCCTCTGGCTTCATATTAGTATTGAGTACACTCGATTCTTGCCTCCCATTTTTCTGCTACTTTACTAAGAAGAATGTGTTCCAGCTCTATCCAGGTCCATGGAGATATAAAGTCTCCATCCTTTTTAATGCCTGAGTAGTATTCCTTGGTATACATATTCCACAGATTGTTAATCCATTCCTGGGTTGGTGGGCATTTGGTTGTTTCCACATTTTGGTGATGAAAATTGAGCTGCAATAAGCTGTCTAGTGCCAATGTCCTTATGATAAAATGATTTTTTTTTCTAGTAATGGGATTTCAGGATCAAATGGGAGGTCTAGCTTGAGTTCTTTGAGGATTCTTCATACTTCCTTCCAAGAAGGCTTACTAATTTGCATCCTGAATCTACAGAGAGCTCAAGTTAATCAACAAAAAAAGAGCAGAAGTTGTTTTTTTATCTTTCAAAGTTTTCCTGCAAGTAACGACTTCAGAATAAGGGGGAAAACAGAGGTTCATGGAAGTTGTAACTGCAGGAAAAATTAAATAAGTATGCATGAAGTAGAGTTGGGAGAGACAGTTTAGAGAAGAGGAAATGAGTAAGAAAGATTACTAGGACTTCAGCAGGTCAGACAGTGACAGAAATAAATTAAAGGTTCACAGGTGTCAGGTTCCAGAGGGCCAGGAGGAGAGAGGTGTGGCTCTGAGGATGGCCAGAGGTCTAATAGGGTTGGTTTTCCCAGGACATCCTGTCACTCTCACTTTTCTAAGGAACAGGAAGCGTAGTCAACTAGACATGTTAGAAAAAGGTCGTCACTGTGCACAGAATTTTGTTAGAAACTTTTGGATCAGCGCCCAGTGTTGAGTAAAAATCTTGTGGTCAAAATGCTCAAGAAGACATTTTTTTTCAAAGGAATTCTAACTTTTTCTTTCTGAGTTGGTTGTTAAATATCCACATACTTGGACTCTATTTTCGTCTTGGAATTTTAAGACTTTCTAAGTGAGTAGTCCCTTCAGAATGCCACCTGAGCCCCTTGGCAAGCACAGTGACTGTCTGTGGTGCCAGTCCTGGCTGTGCCGATGGAGGGCCTAATGGTAATTGCTGTTTCCAACCCTTTTGGAAGTTTCCAAGCTGTCTTTGGCATCTGCTCCATAAATGCGCCACTGGCAACAGGGAGTGTGGGATTTTGAAGATGCTATTAACATTTCTTGCCAATTAGGAAATGTGTGATCAAATAATTGCCCTAAACTCTTCAAGATGGCCCACCTCAGAGAGCTGGAATGCAGCAGTGGAAGGCTGCCTTGGGAGGGTAGTCTGGTGTCTGGTGTGGTGTTAAGCAAAAATGTAAATTATGAAAGATTCTTAGGTGTTTGTCCACGTAACTTGGGGGAAGGGGGTTCTGCTTATTTAATCATCCTTTTGTCAACTTAGGCTCCTGGAAAAATAATCTATATTTTCCTTATATACCCTAGGATGCCCTTCTTTAGGGCCCATGATGATTCTCTTTTACCATAGAAAAAGCTTGCTCCTTTCACCTTAACGTTTTAAAATGTTATTTGTTTCATCAGCAACTGTATTAATTTCTGATTTTTATCATTTCACCATTGAGTGACCTTGGGCAAGTCTGTTAACCTTTTCATGGCACAGCTCTGTCATCTATAAAATAGACACAACTATACCTCACACTCTGAATCAGTATTAGGATTACAGGAAATAATGTCTATGAAGCACTTCGCCCAGAGTGAGTGCTTAGTTATTGTCACCTAATGTTCAAATATCAATTATGATAATATGAATAGCCCACTCTAATATCCTTCTAGTAGAGTAATTGGTGGTTCTCTATTCAGGAGTTACCTCTGCTTCCTCTGTTTCCCCTGAAGAGTCCCTGTGCCCTGCTCTTGGAGGATAACACTTCTTACCTTAGATGTACACAGTTCTGCAAACCCTGTCCCTCTGGGAAGTCAGTGTTCATATCTGATTCACCTTTATGTCCACGTTTCCTAGAGTGGTGAATATATTCAGGGGAACTCCTTAAAAAAATACTCCTTCCATGGAGATTTGATCTCCTTCACATTTTGAGCGTGGTCAGCAAACCACATTTCCATGTAACTTAGAATGTCTTCGTGGGGCCACCAGGAACTCTCACTCACATGGTTCTCAAGGCCCCCGGCCTCCTTTACTCCAACCCTGGCCCCTCTGGCCATGCTGTTTTGTCAGAGTGACTTTCCTATGGCACAAACCTATGTTAATTTCCTTACTTCAGAGCCTTCAACAGCACTCCAGGATTAGTCTAATGGTGCCTTTAGCATTGCCATAGAAAAATTTCACGACTGTCTGGTTTCCCCTGCCTCCTTCTAGCTTCATCCCCCACTTCTCTCTTCACCTGATTCAATGTGTGGTCCTTACACTGGGCTGCTTTAAATATAAAACTTCCAAACTCTTTCTCACCCATGTCCTGGGCACTTCTTCTCTTTGTCTGGAATGTGTTTCTTGCCCGTGCCCACCCTCACCTAGTATACTGTGACTCCTACTTTGGAATTCAGTTTCAATGTAACTTGGGGAGCCTTACCCAGGAAGTTTTCCTGTCTCGCTCTATTTTGGTTCTGTCCCTGTCCTCTGTGCTGACCTGTGCCCTGTGTGTTTCTCCAGTAAGGCACGTAGAGCAGGATTGTGCTGTAGAATCTCACATACTGTCCCACCTTTCGGGTGGGAAATCCCTGAGCACAGAGGCTCATGAGCATTGCATTCATTTCTGTCAATTATGTTCAGAAACGCCCAAGACCTACCTCACGTACCCCCACTCTCATCCCTCCCCATCCTCCGCTTCACATTCAGTTAATATCAAACTACATGACGTTTCCGTGCTTTGCTCAGCCTTCCTATCTCAACCTCTCTGACCTCATCTTTTTGATCACTGTCTCACCTATTGCTCAAGAGATATTATTTTCTAGAAAACTTTTATGAACACTAAATTTGGATTAGATACCAATCCAGGTTCTCTGACCTATTTAACATATGTGACTTTTGCTGCCCTGTGAATAGGTTCACTTTTAAAAAAATGAATACCCAGCACTAATGACATTTTAGAGCAGATAAGTCTCTGTTGTGGGAGCTGTTCTGTGAATGATAGTGTGCTGACAAGATCCCTAAGCTCCATGCACTAGGTGCCAATAATAGGCACCCTTGCCCATGACAAGAAGTCTTTCCAGACATTGCTCAATATCACCTAGAGAAAAATCTTCCTTAGTTAAAAACTGCTCCATTAGACCCTAAGATTAGGATTTAGAGTGTACTTGTCTGCTTACAGCAATGAATGTTCATTTGAACTGGTTCAACAAAGAGTAGCTAGGACTATAAACACCTGCCACAATTCCTGGCTATTTTTTTGTTGCAGTTTGGCCAGGGCTGGGTTTGAACCCACCACCCTCAGTATATGGGGTCGGCACCCTACTCACTGAGCCACAGGTGCCACCCAACAAAGACCACTTTCTATGTGTGGTATTATTACTGATGAATGATATGAGATTACAACAGAGGAAATGAATTCTATTTACCATTAGTGTCATATCTTCTTATTTCCAAGAGAGTTTTTCAGATCATAAACAATCCAAAACAAAATATTTTATGTCTGCTGACAAATACACAAGGCAATAACAAGAACATCTTATAACAATGTTATTACAAGTAGTAGACAATAAAAACTGAAAATTGGTAGTGTAGTATTAACCTAAAAACGTTGCAGAAGAGATGAGGATAGGGACAAGTTACTACTTACCTAATGCTTTTAGCATTTCATTCTCAGTCATATCCATATTCATTATTTTTTAATCCTAAGTTTCATCATCAATTACTTGTCTTCCCTTCATGGCCTGGCTACAGGGATCAGCCTTTTTCAGTCTGACTAAGAATAACTGAGGTTTACGCAATTCGACACACTTTAGAAAACTCTCTGTGCCTGAATGCTCCAAAAAGTTTTAGGCCTATAAGCTACATTCAAGACACTTCTTATTCCAGTGGTTGTCAGAGATCTGAAAAAAGACTGCATTTAGAGAAATAGAATCTTATTGCTTGCAGATATTTCTCCAGAGATGGAACAGGTGTGAAGAATGAGTAGGAATCTTTCTGGTAGACAAGTAAGGAGATTCATGACATGGTTCCCCAAAGTATGGCATCTCGGCATTTCAGGAAACAGAAAGAGTATAGGAAGGTCAGTTTCATCTTTCTCACCCGGTGTGGGTCATCAAAAAATTCTCTAGGTTTTCTCTAAAGGAGGCCATGAGACCTTCATTCCAAAGGTATCCTCCCTATACCCAGAAGGAGATAATATTGTGCAGAGATGCCAGGGAAAATCAGAACAAACAAACCTCGCTGAGTCCCCTGTGGGTAAGTTCTGTTAGATCATGCCCTGTAGTCTTCCCATCATACTTCCTTACAATTATCTACACAAATACACAGTTTTCCCCGCGTCTTTAGGTTATCACTTCTGAAAGCTTTAATGTCACATAAAACTGATACTTAAAAATGTTTTTCTATTGTTAATGTCTCTCTTGTTATAGGATCCTCAGCCATGAACCCACCAAGGGATGAGAAAAAAATATTGCTTCTTCCCTAGACAAGGCAATGAGAAGGTACCAGAGGAAAACACTAGAATGCAAATCAAATCTTGCTATAAGAAAGACAGAAACATAAACAATTTAAATTCGATCTCAAGGTTCTTATTGCCTCAAGGGCTGGTAATGAATTCACCAGGAGAGTTTCACTGACTACGCTTTGAATAACCCTCTTGTCTTTGCTACAAAGGGAAATGTTTTTGGACCCAAGTTGCAATTAAATTTTTGTATGATTTTCTATCAGGATTTTATTGAGAGTATGCCACTTCACATTGAATACAACGAAGGCAAAAAATCAATTAAGAAAAAATAACTTTCCTCTATAATAAATTAGGTCTGTGTCTTGATATTTTAAGTCAATGTTTGGGTGAGGGGTACGTTGCACACTCTCTCTTGCAAATTTTTTGTAAAGCTATAACTATTTTGTAATAAAATATGTATTTTAAAAAAAGACTTCATGAACTGAAAAAGTAGCCTGAACAAAAGAAGGTCCATAGAACAATTGGAAAGGGATTGAGTTCCCTGTGTTTTTGCAATTACAGGTTTCTGTCCTCAGCCCATCCGTGATCCCCTTCTAACCATGCGTGCCTTTGCTCTCACTTCCTCCTATTACTAATCAGGTTTTTTATGTGAATTTCAGCATGCAATATTTCATATTTAATAACTTTGCATCAGAGGGAAGGGGAAGTCAAAAATGCTGGAATTTATTGCCAGGTGTTCTGGAAAGCGTTGGGGGCATTTATAGTGAACCCACAAAATTTCTCAATACCCTGAGGAATGCACAGCCCACTATTTCAGGAATCCAATAAGTTTCAGCTATGAATACTACAAATGCCGCAGAACAAAGGCCAAACCCAGACCAAGCCCCTCCACTGGACATTCAGGAGACAGGAAGTTGACTTTCAGGGGAGCCATAATTGGTTTTTTCATTTAGCACCTTGTTAACAAAAATTGAGGAAGTTCACACCTCTAATCTCTCATTACTAACGTCAGCCTGCTAGAATCTGAACTCAATGAGATGAGGCTGGCTTGCTGGCAGAGCTTATTTTTTCTAAAAAGGAGGAAGGGAATTTAAAAGTTTCAGTTAAGAGACATGAAATCTGACGTAGAAGGTATCTTAAGTCTGTGGAACAGCTTCCGAAGGTAGAGGTTAATGTTGTAAAGCCACCGAGGTCATGAGTTCCCCTGACTTCAGCCTCACCTTCTGTTTAGGCAGGAGTTCTCATTCTCTTGCCTTATACCTTATCCTAATACCAAGCTGATTAACCTGTGAGACCCAATGGAGCCTGCCCCCTCCCTCCTCTCTCCTTTGCTCACGGTGCACACATAGCCTCAGGTATCATTTCCTGCTAGCATCAAAATTCCACTTCCCACCACTGTTTTAAAACCCTGCTCAGATTCATCTCACATCAAAAATTTCTAAAAGATTTAAATTGCAATTTCTCTTTGAAGACATCTTTACTCCTTCAAATATTACCGTCTATCCCCTTGTGTAATTGCTCTATTTATTAGAACAAAATTTGACACCTAATGATATGTGATCTTGTTTCCTAAGGTTTTCCTTTTAACCTTTCTTAGTTGGCAAAATAACATGCTTCTGGCAGACAGTGATATTAAACTTTCCAGTTCTAACAGTGCCCAAGATGGTGCCAATATCATTGGTGGCACCATCAAAAAGAAAGTCGCCTTTTGAAAAGCTTTCTGCTGGGAGATTGCTTACCTTGACTGATAGACATGAAGATGCTAGATATTGTTTAAGCTGTAAATAACCCTTCCTTTAAAAATGCTGGAGTTTGGGACTTTAGAAAGACATTGGAAGGGTTATCTGAAAAAAGAGGACCAGCGACTTTGGAATTAAGACAGAATAAACCTGATTATTGGAATTTCCCTTTCCAAGCTTAGAACACAATAATATGTACACACACACACAAGGTAGCCATAAAGTTCAGGTGCAATTTAATATTTCACACTGTTCTTGCACACACACTTTATGGTCACCCTGTGTGTGTATATATATTCATATATACATATTCACATATACATGTATATGAAAGGCAGATAATGTTGCCAAATATAGAAAATAGAACCAAGTCTAGCAGCCAAACATGGAAAATAGAACCATCTAATGATTCAGAAATTAGAAGTCATAAAATGAAATAGGTATGATTTGATAATGTCAAGTGCATTTACATCCTGGGATAGCTGTTACCCTTACAAACCTGACTGATAAGCTGACAGGTCCTGAGGCTTTTCACCAGCACCACAACATTTTGAAAGAAGCAAACTAAGCAGATATTCTGAAATTCCTCTCATTCTCATTGGTAATAATGGATATAGTTACTGAAAATCCTGGCAAAAGAAGGAAATGCCAAGCTTCCGAGCTTCTCTGAAATGGGAGAAGAATGCAAAACCTAAGGATAAGTATGACATGGGCAGGGATGAATTGCAATTTATAGGAGAATTGAAACTACACAAAGAACACTAAAACAAACATAAAAAACAGAGCAGGCAGTTTGAAGATGCCTTTCCACCATTCTGCAGTCCCCCATGTCCCTGAAAAACAGAGGAGTGGACTCAACAGCAAACCCCTAACCCTCTAGACACTTTTTAGTAAGGAAAATAAACTAGTCCTGGAGAGGTGAGGAACTGATTGAATGTTCAAATCGCTTTCAGTACAGCAAAGGTGCTGAGCAACGTGGGCAGACCTGCTCAGGAAGGAACAAAATTGCAAAAGGACATGGCACAGCAACTGCACAAACTTAGCTAAGAAAAAAGGAGGAAGAACAGCCAAAGCCCAGCATTTCAGACACAAATCAAATAGTGAAATAACAATAAATAGACAAAAGAAAATTCTTCTCAAGTGTTATAAGCTATAAGAAATATAATTACTATATGAATCTGGTAAAGCAAAGTCTCAAAGTCCAGAAGATTAATTAACAAAAGATGAAAAGATAGCCTGGTGAAGAAATGGCGTCATTAGCAAATTAATAAATAGGAATCATCCTGGAGTCAAACATAGCCAACTGAAAAACCGAATCACAATGGAAACGGCTCGACACACTCAAAAATAAACACAAGAGAGGAAAACAAAAACTATTAAACCAATTCTATAAGTGATAAGAAAAATCGGTATGCTTGAAATAGAGGAAAATTCACAAAAAAACAAAATAACATTTTCCCAAAAGTAACAGAGACCTAAATTGGCAGGTATTAAGAATAGATAATATTTCAGTAAAAATGTGTCGTAGAACAATCAGCACCAATGTGTATCATGATAGGTATTGAACATTAAGTACGGAGAAAATTTCCTTTAAGTATTTGAGCAGAAAAAGCAAGTAATCCATGTAGCCCATAGGTAGATACCAACTTAGATTGATATAAACAGCTGGGCTTCAGGCTTTCTCCACAGGAACCTGCTGAAGACGATGGATCTTTGTCTTTAATGATCTGAGGGAAAGAAATTATACAGTAATATGTATTCCAAAATATCATGTTTTATACTAAAAATATATGCCAATTTTTGTCGATTAAAAAATGAATAAATAAGAATTATCTAGCAGGAATATTGCAAATATGTTAAGCCATTGAGTTAATGGAAATTATTTTAGATGTTTTCTTTCTAATTTAGACTATATGTATTAGCAACTGTAAGATACAAGCTTTGAGTTATTATAGTAGAAGCATAATATTTTCTCTATACAAATATAGACATTTTGAAAGAAAGTGGGAGGGGTTAGTAATTTGCCATTATCAAGTAACTCTTAATCAGAGAAGGAAGGTAAATATTAAAGTAAAATGTCACATGACAAAATGCACCCCTGAAAACATGGTGATTCAAGAAAGGTTAAAGGTGGTTGGTATATTTGGGTGGTCTGACAGTTCTTTCCCTCAAAGCCACATTGTGGCTTTAAAGCTCGTAATTGCAGCGATGGGGAGAGTCAGTCCAAGCAGGGGAAACATAAGCAAAGGCATGAAGGTGGAAGTTGTCTGGGCATTCTGGACAGAGCTAAGTCCTCTTACCACCATGTTAGGGGGGTACAGGTGACTTGGACAAGAGGAGATAATGATGTAAGAGTGAGTGGACACATTTGTGAAGACCTTACTACACTTGTTCTATTTTATCCACTAAGCTTCATGAAGCTATAAAAGCTTTAAGAAATGAAAGTGAATTTTAGAGTGTTTAGTTTATAACTCACTACCCAGAAGAATTAAGATAGCAATAGCTTCCGTACTATTTTCAGTGCTTTGAATTTAGACACTGCTATGCCCTAGGTTTTTTTTTTTCTCCTTTTAAGATAAAAGCAAGACTTTCAAAGGGTATTCTGAAATGCTTTTTAGCACTAATATACATATTTTTAAAATATACTGAGTGTGAGACCCTAGTCTTGGAGTAGGATAAGTAAATGCCCAATGTCACTTCTGTGTTTACAGTACCATACTGTAATCATTAATGTTTAGCAGGACCACTTAAAGCAGAGGTTCTCAACCTGTGGGCTGTGACATTAGGAAGGTTGAGAACCACTGACTTCAGGCAGTGTAGAAGATTGGCTCCTCCTTTTGGTCATACTGAGAGTATCAATGCTATTAATCATTTTCAAATTCTATAAAATTGGGCAAGTCTTTTTTGTTTTTTCTCAGTGATTTGATAGTTAGCATGGTGTGTTGAAAAAGAGCATTGATCAAATCTCAGAACATAATTATTGGCTGGGTAATCATGACCCTGAGAGTTAAACTCTGGGACTGTGAGTTACATTATCTGTAAAAAGTAAGAATACTAAGTAATCCCCATGGTTATGGTAAACAGTAATAAACTAATACATAGAAAGAGTCCACAAGGCAGGTTATATAGACAGACTAAATACTAATCAGTTACATTCCTCCTTTCTATGTCACTGGTCTTTGAATCAAGAAACCTGGTTTTATTTTATGATTTAAGTTCAAAGCATTATCTCATAGAGTGACTTAAGTCATTAGGGCCCTTGTCTGTAATACATCTCATGTATTTTTTTCTCCAACACTGAAACCTATGAGATAAATATTATGTAAAGTTTTTGACAAGAGCAGTTATAGGGTGCCGTGGAGTGAAATCACCCCAACACTTCTGCCTAAATGGTTATAAAATCTGGCCTGCGGAATGCCTAAGAATAAACACCTCTCTCCCCAGAGTTGTACTCAGACGATCTGTACCCTAGTTTTGCCCAGTGTTCTGTGGACAGTGTTCCCCATCTATAGCCAATGCACACACCCAAACGAAACCCTTTTTGTGACCCATATGCATAGAATTAATCAGGCCAGCTTGATCTCTGGCTGAAACTTGGCAACCCAAATTGTGAAATTCGGTTTCTGTGGGTGAGGGTTATTTTGGAAAAAGTCTCATCCAGAAGCTCGTTAAGAAATGGCATGATTTCTGGGTGGAGCCTGTGGCTAAAGGAGTAGGGCATAAGCCCCACATGCCAAGGGTGGTGGGTTCAAAGCCAGCCAATAAGCTGCAAAAACAATAAATAAATAAATAAATAAAAATAAATGGCATGATTTCCATTTTTCATTTACATTTCTTTCCTTCTCACTTTCTTTAAAGAGTCTGGAATATGATAAGCCCACCGTGAAGTGGCGGGTAGTATGAGAGGAGTCTGATTATCATGTTCAATTTCCTCAGATCCTCTCTATCATTTAGAATGACAGAGAACAGCTAAAAACTTTGGAAGACAAGACGAGTATGGTTCTTCATTGAACTGTTACTAATGTATCAAATGAAAATTAGAAAAGAACTTCATTAAGATTAAACAAATCACCACCACCTTGTAATCCACATCAGAGAACATTGATTTTTGAATTTCATCCAGGCCATACTTTACAAGCCAGTTAAGATACAGTCATATTTGGAAAATCATAAATTGTGTAGAAGACTGCCGAAGTTGTGTAATTTTTATTGAGCTAGGTTTTCCGGCATTCATGCCAAGTTTGGTTCTCATGAGACACCGTTCATTTCTTCAGCAGGTGGTATTAGAATCCATTAGGCAACAGTGATGTGGGTTTAGGTTCCACTAAATTGTCACACCGATTCAAATGTCTCGGTCATACTTGGAGGCTGCTTAAAATGAAGACTGAATGTGAAAATATTCTAAACGGAAAACCACTAGATTTGAGGTATTATGAATTCTCTTATTGTATTTTCGATAAAATTAACCCTTGGCTCAAGGGATACAGGGGGACAGTTTTACTTCAGACTTACTCAGATGATAAGGATTCAATAGGGTGACATAGCAACTTATTGCAAAAATAAAAATATCATCTGCAGAGATCAACTCTATTCCCCTGACAAACAAAATTCCATTAACTAACTTAAATTGGACTTAATAACAATCACATAAACTAATTAGTTTCAATTTATAACTCTATTAGGAGTATTATTCATCACGGCATTGCCAGATAGAGCTGTGCTTCTTCCGACTTTCAGCAGATTAAATAAATATAACCTGGGGTGCTAATTATACAACGGTGATGCAGACACTCTAAGATTACCTCCCTTAATGCAGATAGAATTATTATAAAATGGATTTTTTTTTCCCCAGAAAACGTCCTTGGTCCGAACTGTGTATTTTCTCATCTTACATTTTAAACGAATATGTGTCTCTGATGTATCTTTTCATCTCCACTATACTGGGAACTATGGCCGTATCATGCCTTTCTATTGCAAATCCAGATACCTCTTTTTTTTTTTTTCTTACATTCTTTGCAAAACTGACTGGCTCTCCAAATGCGTTATTAGTGGGCAGGTGTATAATTCATTGTAATTCATAGAAGGAAATTAGACACCTCCCCCCCACCCAGCTCACACCTTAATCGTGGAATTCTGCCAGTATTTGTGTCCCCAAGTTTGGTTTTGGCCCCTGTTCTTTTCCCTCCCCTCCCCTTCCCTTTATTTTCTTTCTGGCCCCCCAATTCTGCAGCCTTTCCCTGCATAATCTCATGCCTACAGTACTGTCTATGTGTTTATGCCTCCCCAGTCTATAACGATAGCCAGGATGTCTTCCAGAAACTCCTCCTTAACAGCTCTGATATGGTTAAAATGAAACTCTTGATTCTGCTCGTCCAGGGCACTGTCAGTGAAGCTGGATGGTCTGAGTTAGTAGCCCAAATCAGAAAAATATTTGGCACTAAATACACTCTCTGTTCATGCAAAGTCCTTTGGTATCATTATTGAGGATCTGTGAAGTCCTATGCAAACTTCCAGGTTTTCTTTTTTTTCTTTTTTCCAGTTTTTGGCCAGGGCCAGGTTTGAACCTACCACCTCTGGTACATGGGGCCAGCACCCTACTCCTTTGAGCCACAGGCGCTGCCTTCAAACTTACTAAGTCATAGAAGTAGTTCCCTAGTGATACTAAAAATACCTCTTGTTACATTAGCTAGTCCTCAGATTTCTCTCAGGTGGCCCCGTTTTTGCTGTCACACCTTTTTAGTCTGTACGCTGCTCCCTTGTTTAACACCCTTATTATTAATGATACTCACAGATTTCTTATTCCCTGTCTGCATTTACCTACGTTCAGCACTAACATCAAATACAAGGCTATTCCCAAGAACGAACTATTACATCCCTGAGAGGAAATACTCTTTCCAATATGTTCTAAGATCAGGATAAACAAAATATGAATTACGACTGGCTAATTTTATAAAGTTTAATTAAATGCAGTTAAATCCATTCATTTGAGTTGTGTTGTGGCTATTTTCATACAAGGGCAGAGCTGAGGAGCTGCAAAACATATTCCTAAGAAACCTGTCTTCTATCTGCCCCTTCACAGAAAAAGTTTATCAACCCACGCTCTAGAAATCTCTGTACTCACTAGAACCTGTATCACAGCAGTAGGTACCAGAGTTTCATAAGTATCAGTTTAGCTTCCGTGAAACATATTACAACTAAATATCAATTCCTCTAATTGTTATTACTTTGTTATTTGATTTTTAATGTCTATTGAGTCTGCAGTTGCATAAGAACTATAAACTCGGAGGGTTTGAAAATGCAAATATTATAAATAATTTAAGAACATACTAGAACTGCAGGAGCATTTGCTTTTCTTTGACAGAGTCTTATGCCCTCAGGATTGAGATACCCTGTACTAGCTAATTATCTAAAAATTCAGGCCCCTGTGGCTAAAAGCTGGCCCTGGGCTTTGTACTATAGCAGCTACTCTACCTACTTGAGATCAAGGACTGTTTTTTATTCCCCCAAAAACATCAAGCTGATATTATTTTAAACATAAATACAATAATTATTCATAAAATGGGCACAAATTTGGATGTTGCAATGATGCCAAATTGCTACAAAGGTTTCTAAATGTGCACTCTCACTTTCTGTACTCACCTCACAGTAGAACAGTAAAACTGGGAAATGGATGAGCACCAGTTGGCAAATCACAGCAGCACAGATATGGATGTCGTTGAAAAGAAAATGGGGAGAGGGAACGTTCTTAAATTAAAGGTTATCTAGACGGCTAGACTGAACTGAAGGATGAATAAATTCCTCCCTCGTCCTTACAGAAAATCTTTAGAACCCTTAAATCTACATTGTATAGAATCTAGATTTGAGGGCTGAGGGACATGCCTCTTCAACAATACTTTTAGAAACATATCCACTGACTATGACATTTATTTATTTGCCTTTGAATTTAGCAAATAGTTATTGAAAAGACAAGATGTTCTAGAAACTTCTCTAGTCACCTGGAGCTTTGTCAGGACAAAAATCCCTGCCCTCACATAATCATATCATAGTAAGGGGAAATGAAAAATAAACAAGACATAAGTGAGAAAAAATTGATGATAGTGATTTATGTTATGCAGGGAATTAAAATGATATGATTTGATAGATTGAGATAGAGATTTTGTTTGGGGTGGCCAAGTCCTCACTGAAGAGTTGCCCTTTAAACTGTGGTATATGTACACCATGGAATACTATGCAGCCCTAAAGAAAGATGGAGACTTTATGTCCTTCATGTTTACATGGATGGAGCTGGAAAATGTTCTTCTTAGTAAAGTATCACAAGAATGGAAGAAAAAGTATCCAATGTACTCAGCCCTAGGATGAAACTAATTTATAGCTTTCATATGAAAGCTATAACCTAATTATAGCCTAAGAATATGGGGGAGGGGGAAGGGATGGGTAGGTGTAGGAAGGGTGATTGGAGGGATCACTTCTATGGTTTATCTTACAAGTGTACAAGTGAATCTTACTAAATGTAGAATATAAATGCCTTAACACAATAACTAAGAAAATGACATAAAGGCTATGTCAAGCAATTTGATGAAAATATTTCAAATTGTATATGAAAACACCACACTGTACCCCATGATTGCATTAATGTACACACCTATCATTTAGTTAAAAAAAAAAAAAGAAAAAAAGTTGCCCTTAAGGCTGAAATGTGACTGATAGGGAGGAAAAAACCACAATGTGGGAAAAGCATTCAAGAAAAAAAGAAAAAAAAAAAACAAGAAGGGAAAGTTCTCAATGCTCAATGTGTGAATAACTTTGCAAGGTTAGAAAAGTAGATGAAAAGCAGATGAAAAGGCTAAATTGTTGAGGTGACAAGAAGAATGATAAAAAAGCAAAATCCCAGAGATGATCAGGAGTCAGATAATATGGAGTTCTGTATGCAGGAAAAAGAAGTTGGATTTTACTAAATATTCAATGATGAGATTTTTATTGGGTTTGAACAATCTAACATGTTTTAAGAATATCCCTGTAGTATGAGAGAGCTATTTAGCCCCAGGGAAAGAAGCCTGGGACTTCAGTGGTGATGCTGATAATAGAAAAGGAAAAGGTACGGATATAATGGATGTGGTTTACAGGTGGATCTACCTATTGAATATGTGGGAAAGAAGGCGAGATGAGATTTGTTCTATTTTCTTTTTCATTTTGTGCAAATCAGTGGTATACATGTGAAATTTTGATGTATGTAGGGAATGCATAGTGACCAAGTACCGGTACAAGGGTGTCCATCTCCCAAGTAAAATGCTTAGTTGACTATAGTCACTATAATTTTTTTTATCACATATTAATTTTAGTCCTCTATCAAACCGTATTTTTGTGTACTTAAACCCACTTCATTCTGTCCTCCCCTCCCCGCCCCTGATACTCACCCTTCCCGACTTTTGTTCTCTTTCTATTCTCTACTTCCAAGAGATCAGATATTTTAGCTCCCACATATGACTGAGCCGACATCCTATTTCCTTTTTGTACCTGGCATATTTCACTGAAGATAATGGCCTCCAGACCCATCCTGATGGCTCAAATGACATGATTTCAAACTTTTCTTTTTAAGGACAAATGCCATCCCATTGTGAATATATGCCATATTTTCTTCCATTGAGAAACATTATGGAGTCCATTGAATCCACATCTTTGCCAATGTGCTGCAATAAACATTCAAATGCAGATATTTCTTTAATCAATATTTCTGTGATTGATTTCTTTTCCTTTGAGTAGCCAATAAGTAGTGGGATTGCTGGCTTCAATGGTAGTTCGTTTTTTACTTTTTTGAGAAATCTCTATAACTGTCATCCATAGCAACTATGCTGGTTTACAGTGCAACCAACAGTAGACCATGTGTAAGAGTTTCTTTCTCTGCAGCCTTGCCACATTATCTTATGTTTTGTATTTTAATTAATAGCCATACTGAGTGGTCTAGGGCAATGTCTCATTATGGTTTTGATTTGCATTTCTCTGATGATTGCTGATACATAGATTGAGTCCTTTTTCATATACTTGTTGGATATTTTTATATCTTCTTGTGAGAAATATCTTTTAATGTTCTTTAATCACTTTTTAATAGGAGTATGTTTGATTTTCCTGTTGAGTTGAGTTCCTTGTACATTCTGAATATTAGGCCCCTGTCAGATGGATAATTTGCAAATATTTTCCCTCATTCAACAGGTTGCATCTTTAATCTGTTCATTGTTTCTTTGGGTGTGCTGAATATTTTTAATTTCATTAAATATCATTTGTTTATTAGTTTTTATTTTGTTTTGTTTTGTTTTTAACACAGCCTGTGCTTTTGAGGACTTAGTCATGATTTTTTTTTTTTGGCCTAGGTGAATGTGCTGAGGTATTTTCCTGCTGTTTGGCATTTTATTTTTAAGCCCTAAAGTAACTGTGAGCTGATGTTTTGCATACGGTGAGATATTTTTGTATATGGAGAGAGATCATTCTTCTCCCTGTGGCTATCCAGTTTTCCCAACACCGCTATTGAAAGGGTGTCCTTCCCATAATGTAAGTTGTTATTAGCTGTGTTGAAGATCAGTTGACTGTAAATACATGTTTTGTTTTGTTTTTTTTTTTTGCTGGATCCTCTGTTCTGTTCCATTCATCTGTGTGTATATTTTGATACGAATACCACATAGTTTTGTTTACTATACCTTTGTAATGTATCTTGAAGTCAATTAATGTGATGTTTCCAGCATTGTTCTGTTTTTTTGTTTTTTGTTTTCTCACAATTTCTTTTGCTATCTGGGCTATTTTGTGGTTCTATATACATTTCAGGATTGTTTTTCCTAAGGTTATGAAGGATGATCTGGGTATTTTGGTAGAGCTTGTTCTGGCTGTAGATAGTTTGTGATAGGATTGTCATTTTAACAGTGTTGAGTCTTCTGATCCATGAACATGAAATATTTTTCCATTTATTTCTATCCTCTTCAATTTCCTCCCTCAGTGCTATATAATTTTCCTTATAGAGATCTTTCACCTGCTTATTTATTTTAATTCTTAATATCTTAGCTATTGTAAATGGGATTTCCTTCTTGATTTCTTTCTCAGGGATATCATTATAGATGTATAGAAATACTACTGATTCTTGTACATTGATTTTGTAACCTGAAACTTTATTGAATTTGTTTATTAAATATAAGAGTGTTTTTAAGTAGAACCTTTAGGTAATTCTAGATATTAGATCACGTCATCAGAAAAGAGAAACAATTGTACTCTAGGCTTGCTAAAACATAGGTTTCATTCACTTTTTGACTGGGTACTGGAGCAAAAACTTTCCTACCTTCGACTTTCTCTGCACTCTGTCTCCAGTGGACTCTCCTGATTCACTTTTTTCCTGGGATATGAATAACCCCTGACCAGGATGCCTCATATTCTCAGAGAAACCTCTACCACTTCTGTACAACATGGTTTAGATTTGGGGGCAGCCAGTGCTTGGGGAAATTGCCTTGACAGGTGACAATGCCTGGTTTGCATTTTGGGGTCAGGTGAACATAAGATTGGTTCCTACAAAGGCTACAAGCAGATTGTTTTTATATCTTAATTTAGACTTATTTTTTAATTTCAATTGAAGGTATGAGTTCTGTTAGTTTATTATACTTACTCAACAATGTCAAGTATTAATAGTTAGAAACCCTAATAAGTGCTACATTGTAAATCAGTGGTTCTCAACCTTCCTAATGCCGTGACCCTTTAATACAGTTCCTCATCATGTTGTGTTGACCCCCAACCATAAAATTGTTTTCATGATTTTCCAATGATACCTAAAGTCTATAGTGGGGAACTTTCAGAAGGAAACTTTCCTATCCCTGATGGAAGTGGTGGATGGGGCAGCCATGATCCATCATCCCCCTTTTTTCTAGTTTTAAATATGGATTTAATGCCTGGAACTGTGGCAGCCATACTGTGGGTATGAGGAAATGATCAAGAAGGTCTCATTTGTTTTTATCAAAAGGATATTTTTAATATAATTCTTATAAATGTAAAACAGTATGAGGCACTGAAGGGAACGTAAAATGAGAGATTGCATGATTCCTGTTGTAAATCACTCACAGGGTGATTGTAGAGATATACAAAGAGAATAGGATGAAGGTATTGGTTGGAATTGAAAAACAGTTGGGCACCATCCTAGCTTCAAAGGAGGTCCTATGACAAAAGGAGAAGATTCAGAGATTTTTCTACTGAAAGCCATCAAGAGCTGGTATCATGGTCTTGGCATCCCACTGAGATATGTGTTGGTTTGGGGAAACATCTTTCCCATCATTACCCTCTTTAGTTCTTCTTACTGCCCAAGGAACAGCCCAGACAGACACACAGCATTCTATCTCAATATCATAGAGCCTTCAAAGGGAGGGAGTCTGAATTCAAGAAATGAATAACACTCTTATTCTCTCCAGTTGATAAATCTCATAGTGGAATAATATTTTCATCCAAATTATCTGGCTTTCCTTGTACATATTAGAGCCGGACACGTAGTAAACCAGGTGCAACTTGAGTCTTGTGGAATTTATTTTTCAGCCAAGCAAGAAGCCGAATTAATAGACTTTTATTTTCTTTGAAATGAGAAAGCTGAAGATTTTCCAGTGTATTCTCACCAGATGGCATGCTCCATTTGCCTACAATTTTGCTCCCCGCTGAGGCTTGCCTATAACTTGTTCTCTCCAAAGGTGAAGAGGAAAAACATGTATCTATCTATTTGTATGATAATCAAAGCAAGAGAAATAGCCAAGATCAATCCACCTACTTTTGCATTTCAACTTAAAACTGTCCCACTGTTTCAGATTCTGGTGAAATAAGACATGTATCTTTTTAAAACTTAAAAGCACAGAGGATTAATGAAGTTGCCTATGACAAATAATGGGAATGGATGTTTGATGGCGAATGACCTAAATGTGAGAGAATGTGTTGATATTTAAGAGTCCTCTAAGTGACGATGGAAAAGGAGGACTTACTCTGTTGATCAAAACCAGCTGAGCAAATTTTCTGCCTTAATGACATTGCTTAAATACTAAGCATCAATTTGATACACATATTTTCAAATGAGAGTACTTGAAATTCTGAGTTTTTCACAAAAGGAGTTACACATAATGGTAGAATCAGAGAAGAGCTTTACTGGAAGTTATATTCAGTAAATGTAACTGAATATATTTATAAATATATTTACAATAGTTATAATAACTAGTTATTTATAAATATAACTGACTGAAGGTCAGTTTATAATAAAATCTTACATTTTACAGTTTAAATAAAAGTGGTCCAGAAAAGTGAGGATTGAACAGTAAGTTAGAAATGAGCATGTTTATGCAGTGACTTGAAGCTGAATTCTATCAGTTCCATCTCCTCCTGATAATGTATCATTGCAATAGCAGATTTATGATAACCTTTTCAAAAATAATCAGGAAATACTATGAAGGAGAGTTTTCAAAAATAGATGGTAATTTTTCAGGATGGCTAGTCTTTGTTAATCCCAGAATTGATCCATTTTGCATCTATTTGGGGGAAAGCAAATGGCTATGTGCCAGTGTATTCACTGTCATCAAGGTAGAGCTAATATCATCAGTTTTCTATCTGTTCTCACTTTAGCCTCGAAGTGGCTAAGGAACATCATTAATTTATTTTATTTTACTTTGAAATGTGCACAGATCTTAGTCTTCAAAGAAAAGCCTGGGGTGATATAATTTTTGAAATGTAATTCATGTATGGTTAGCATTTTATATACACTCCATATACATCATCTCTTTTGAGTTACAAGGTCTGACAACTAAGTTTGTGAACTTGTCACCATGCACTTACGTTGCCAACTCTGTAAAGTTAATGAACTTTGTGTATCAGTGTTTCACAGCTATCTCCATGGTGGCATCTTGTTGAGTGGTGCTCATTAGTGTTGAATATTTTTGCATGCCATAGTAAGAATGCTCAGAGCTTGAATTAAGCAATGAACAAACATTTATAAATTTCTTGTTAAATATGTCAAGAGTAGAAGCAAAATCAGGGACATGTTAGTACATGTTTATGGGGATCATGACATAAAAAATTAAATATAAAAATCTATTAAACATTTTCCTGAGGGAAGAAAAAGCATCACAGATGAAGAGAAGTCAGAATTCTAGTAAAAAGCAGTGCTGACAAAAACATTGCAAAAATTTGTTCAATTTGTTCAATTGAAATCATCAGCAGAGAGAAACAGTCAGGAAAACCTTAAATGAAAATCGTGACCAACAACTTATGACTCTTGCATCATGACAATGCACCAGCTCTGACAGCACTGTCTGTGAGGGAGTTTTTAGCCAGTAAACAAATAACTGTATCAGAATACCCTCCCCACTCACTTGATCTGCCCTCAGTGACTTTTTTCTTTATCTGACAATGAAGGAAATATGGAAAAGAAGACCCTTCAGTGACAAGTCATCAAAGGTAATACAATGACAACTCTGATGGCCATTCTAGAAAAATAGTTCTGAAGTTGCCTTAAAGGGTGGACTAGTTACTGGTGTCAGTACTTAGCTTCCCAAGGGGAATACTTCAAAAGTGATCATAGTCATATTTGGCAACGAGGTATTAGCACTTTTTCTAGGATGAGTTCACGAGCTTAATTGTCAGACTTTGTACATATTCTATTCCCATTTTAGGTCTATGGGTTAACTTCCTCAAGTTCACAAATTCATGGAGATAATTTCTTATTGGTCCTTGGATTATCTGACCCTGGCTGTGACAGACCAGAAAGTTCTGACTTCCTTACAGCCCCATTGGAAGACAAACGTATCTACAATTGTCCTCTCTAACAAGTACACAAAGCAGAAGGCCACAATTCCACCAAATGTTATACAGACTTAAGTTGGAATACAGGAGTGGATTCTGGGAAGTGAAAAGGAACAAATAATAAAATCCACATTTACCTACTTCAAGACAAAATGAGGATACAAATCCTTATCTTCTTACTTGACAGTTTCTATCCCTAGTTCCCCCAACTCTCTGAACACTGACCATTATCTACTAAGAGTTAGTTCCTTTCATTTGCACTAGAATGTTTATCTCAGCTCAATTCACAATTGCCAAGATGTAAAATCAACCCAACTGCTCATCAATATAAGAATGGAGTAATAAACTGTGGCATATGTATACTGCAGAATACCATTCAGCCATAATAAAGATGAGGACTTTACATCTTTTGTTCTAACCTAGATGAAGTTGAAGCACACTCTTCTTAGTAAAGTATCACGAGAATGGAGAAGCAAGAATACAATGTACTCAATACTAATGTGAAACCAGTAGATGAGCAAGTACATATCCACACAAGAGAAAAACACAACTAAACTCAAGTGGGGTGAAGTGAAGGAGAAAGAGGAGGGAAGGGGGAAACAGGGGCATTGGTGTGCTTCCACCAAACGGCACAATGTCCAGGCCCAGGCCGCCCCTCCTGGGGGAGGAGCACAGCCACACTTGGAGTTCACCTAACAAACACAAATGGTGTAAACTAATTATGTCCACCCTCATATTAATCGGGAAATCAGATTATCCTCTCTAACAAATACACAAGACAAAAGGCAACAATCCCACCAAATGCTATATAGAAGAGAGTTCCTTTGTGCCTGACCTACTCATATGAGTGTCTCCAGTTTTTTCCTTCTTCTTTAGATAACTATGAAACTAATGTCAGGCCCTGGTTTACTATGAAAGAAATATCATATTTATAAGATGCAAGGCCTATGTGCCTCTTTGTTTATATGTAAATATTGCCTTGAATATGATTTTTCATATGTTCTCCTGTCTTTCCAACGTACCTTATCACATTGGCCAGTTGTTCAGGGAATGCGTTCTGCAGCAGTGTAAAGTCGTGTCACTATTAAAATAATATGTCTTAAATATTTTATGGGAAAACATTTACTTTTTAAATATATATATGTACATATATAATAAAAATTCAGTTGTTTCAATAACTTATTGAAAATCCATACTGATATGGACATTAAATTAAAACTCATTTCAATTTATTTTGTGATGTGGGAGTACCTATCATATATAGTGGTATTTGTGGGGGAAGAAAGAAGTGTTAGGTGTTAAATTGCATAGGAAATGGAATGGTCTAGCTTCAGAGGAAAGCACTGGTCTCAGCAAATATAACTCTCTCAGTTATAAATAAAAAAAAAAAAGCCACCTCTTGCTACATTAGGTCTGTATTTATTTTACCTTGTGGTCTCTAAATTCTATAATGGGAAAATGATAAAACTTTAAAAATATTCTTTCCTTTTCAAGATAGATCTTGACTTTCTCCTACTGGCCACTTGAAGACAGGAGATAAAGACTAGGTGTTCACACCATTGTACTTCTCAGCCAAGAGCTCACATTCTCCCCATTCCCCACAGTTCCTCTCACCCCATGTTCCCGACTCAGTGTACCTTCTATGCAGATGGATTCTCCTCATGAGAACTTTGACCATTTATCTCTCTGACCCCCGATAGGAGTGACATGTAACTTCACTTGAATAAAATTACAATGAAAGTAAATTTTTTGAAACAAACAAAGCATTTTATTTTTTACTAGTGGTGAGTGAACCCAGTCTTTGCATATCAGAGATAATGAAAACCACCTCATGAAGTGTTCTCAATAAGCCACACGGTTCTAGAATTGTGCAATGACATTTCCTCCCTTTGGCTTTCTCAGTTAACAGATGGAAAATCTCTGACTCTCTCACATGCATGGTTATTAAACTTTCAAGACACTGCCAAAAAAGTCTTGTCCAACAAATAACCAGACATACTACAGAAGACGAATTCTAGAATGATGAAGTAAAAACTAATCACGCTAACAGGTATAATGTTAAAATAGTAATATTGAAAGTTTTTGTGGAATATTCCATGCTTAGAAAGCCTATGTAGTTTGAGTTATTAAATATTTTTTTCTGAATCTGAATCACACCTTAGAAAATTCCATGGACTTTCATTCAATATACACCTTCAGGAACAAGTGGCCTGCTGGTTACAGTGTACCTTCATTATAAGCTGATTTCCTTCAGTAGAGCTTAAAGGAAATCAAATCAACCTTCCTTCCTTCCTTCCTTCCTCCCTTCCTTCCTTCCTTCCTTCCTTCCTGCCTGCCTGCCTGCCTTCCTTTCTTCCTTTCTTCCTTCCTTCCATCCTTCCTTCCATCCTCCCTCCCTCCCTCCCTTCCTTCCTCTCTCTTTCTCTTCTGTCTTCTCTTCTTTCCTTTCTTTCTTTTCTTTCTTCCTTTCTCTTTTTTCTGTCTCTTTGTTCTTTCCTTCTATTTTCTTTATTTTTTCTTTCTCTCATACTTTCTTCTTTTATGATAATATTTCTTTCTATTTTTTCTTCTTTTTGTATGGCATAGAAAGGACAAAGATTAGCCAGATAGGAGAAAGAGGAAGGAGGAAGATGAAGGATAAGAATTTTGCTACTCACATAAAATGTCTTTATTTTATATTAACTAGAGACATTTGCTTGCATCCAAATGAAAATCAAAGTACCATTTATCACATAAAATTCATAATGTTTCATGCTTTTTAAAAAAATACAAGATGCAAGTTTGGCAAGAGTCATGAATGCTTCTCACTTGATATTAGGTAGTTTGTGGAGTCTCTTATTGTACTGCATTAGCCTACAAAGTAGGGGTTTGCTGACTTTCACTATATTACTATGTCAGTCAGATTACCTTTCATCCAAAACTTCAGAGATACATTATACATACAAAGGGACATCTAAACACACATGCATGCTTACACATTCACATATGTATACAGTTTAATGAACAGGTAAGCTAAAGTGACCACATGAATAATATCATTGTATTTTTAGTAAAAGGAATTCTGCCAGTAATCAGGAAATCAGGTGCCTGTACCCAATTATTCCTCTATTCCTTTCTTTTCCAGGTGGCTCTTTTTCTGATTTTTATATTACCATCTTCAGGACATTTTGTTTTTCTTTGCAATTTTCTCAGTTATGGAACTATCATAAAAACACCTAGTGTAGTTTTTCTGCAGTTGAGAGCTACGTCAGTAGGGTCACACCTTGCGTGTTCTTTGTGGCATGTTTCTTTTACTCCCCAGGCTCACATCCATCCACGCTGATGTGCATCTACAGTTTCATTTTCACTGTCATACAGTACCAAAATTGGGAACCTGTGGCCGTGGGGCCACATGTGGCCTTCTGGGTCTTTTAGACTTTGGCCTTTTGACTGAATTCACATTTTACAGAACAAGTCATTTTAATAACTGTGATGTTTGGATTCTGAGATGTTATTTGGCTTTTTTGTTTTGGGTAACCATTCTCAAAGATTGGAAATAACATGTGCAGTGATTTTCTGATCAGTTTTATACACGCATCCTGATGTAAATGTACATACTTTTTTTTTCCCTCTAAGACAAGAATCTTAGAGAATGCCAAAATATTTCCCAAATATTTCAACTGATTCTTCTATAAGAAGGCATTGAGTTTCTTGTTCCTCTCACTTGCTGGAAGTTTTCACATTTTCAGTCTTTGCTAGTTGGTCATGAGGTTTGAATGGCACAGCCTGATTGCTACAAGGCTGCACATTTATTCAGCAATAGTTCCACCCTCGTATACCAAGGGCCACAGTGTATTATTTGGCTTTATGAATTTTCACTGCTGTGAAGCAATTCATTAGGTTTACTGCTAATTTTCTGTTTTTTCCCCTTTTTGAATTCATTGATATATGAATTCCTTCTATGTCAAGAATATTAAATCTGTGATATAATATGCTATTGCCAAAATGAAACTTAATATCTTCATATTAAAACTTCATAACAGATTCCCCAGACTTCTGTAATAGTTTCTCTTCTTAACTGTCAAGGTCCTCCTTAGTACTGTAGCAATCTATTTTTCTATATTGAAATTATTTTTTATTATGTTCCTACAAAAATAACTTTTTTCCCCAGAATAAATTATATTGTTGCTGTAATTGCCATTGGAGTCACAAATTCTTTGCCTTGGCCAGTATCTAGAAGAGTTAGTCCTACATTTTCTTCTAGAATTCTTAGAGTTTCATGATTTACATTTAAGTCTTTTATGCATCTTGAATTAGTTTTTCTAAGTGGTGACAGATACAGGTCCTGTTTCCTTCTTCTACGCGTGATTGTCATATTGTGCCACATCATTTACTGAGTAGGGCTTCTTTTCCCCCAGTGTATACTGTTTCCTGCTTTGGTAAAGATCAGTTATCTGTATGTGGATGGCTTTATATCTTGCTTCTGTGTTCTGTTCTGCTGAACTCTATCTCTGTTTTGGTGCCAGTACCATGCTGTGTTGGTTACTATAGCCTTGTAGTATAGTTTGAAATCTGGTGATGTGATGCCTCCAGAATTGTTCTATTACTGAAGATTGCTCCAGCTATTCAGGTTCTTTTCTGGTTCCAAAGAAAGTATAGAATATTTTTTATAGGCCTGTGAAATATGATTTTCATATTTTGATGGAGATTGAATGTAATCTGTAAATAACTTTGGATAGCATGGACATCATAACAATGTTGGTTCTATTAATCCATGAGCATGATATGTTTTTCCATTGATTTTAGTCATCTGAGATTTCTTTCCTCAGTGTTTTGTATCTCTCTTTGTAGAGAACTTCCACCTCTTAGGTTAAATACATTCCTAGATATTTTATTTTCTTTGTAGCTATTGTGAATGATATTGAGTATTTAATTTAACTGTCATCTTGCCTGTTAATTGGTGTAGAGAAATGCTACTGGTTTGCATACATGGACTTTTTTCACCTGTGACTTTGCTCGATTTATTTATCAATTCTAAGAGTCTCTTGGTAGAGTTTTTGTGGTATTCAAGATAATAGGCTGAGGCCAGGGAACTCTAGCCAGGGCAACAGAGCAAGATTCTGTCTTTAAAAAAAAAAAAAAGAAAGTAAAAGAAAAATAAGCATTTTTGGAGTTAGACCACACTACAGTCATACTTTTTAAGAAAACTACTTTTTGACAATTCAGTGATATAATGCCTTTAAAATACATGTAATATTGTTATGGAGATTTTATCATTTTACCAAATGCAATTTTTAAAATTTTTTTGAAAAATAACTAAATTTAAATATGATATCTCTCTGTAATTGATTTCCTTGTTTCAAGATTGTCAGTCTTTGACAAATCAAATTCAACATTTTTATCAACCTTACCTCTTAACTTATTTACAATGTGTGCAGAGGATAGCTGCCCTTCCCTCTCAGAGTGAAATTGAGAGCAAGAACGGTTCTGACAAACCAGTCAGAAGCAGCTCTGGTTTGGAGGGCTACAATCATAGTGTGGCTTACATCATCTGTTCACCTTGGCTTGCCTTCCCAGTGTCTAGGTGTTTCTGAGGTGTCTCCTTGGTTAGAATTTCTTGTTTGGCCTATTAAGATACCTACTTACCTGTGAGTCTGCCACTGTATTTCTGGGCTCCACCCAAGGAATTTGTATCCAAGACCTTCTTGGCTGGTAAACAAGAGACATGGGAAAGAATTGTATCTGGCAAGAGTCTACGAGCTCAGACAAAGGGAGCTGGCTAACTGGATTATGAGCTTGTGCTTCTGTAAGTATTTCAACAAAAGAAAATTATATAAATAATTGTTTCAAAACTATGCCAGTTTCTCTGTTTTACAATTATAGCATTACAAATAGCAAAGAATATATCAAGAAAGTATCGAGACATTTAGTCTAGTATTGGATTATATGAACGTGTCTGAACATAAAATCTGAATTCAAATTTTGGCTCCATCCTTAGTTGTGAAAATGTGGGTGAGTTCCTGGATATCTCTGTTATGCTTTTACTTTTCCTGTAAAATAGATCAATGAGAGGCACTCAACGAATGTTATCATTTCAATAAATATTCACCTTGAAGGAAAGCTTAGAAGAAATGGAATTTATATCCGTTGGCTCTACAACAGATGATGTTTTATTTTTTAGCAATGATTAACTTCATTTTTTCAAATTGGTTTACCCAGAGCTCATAGATGGAGTGTGATGGACAGAATTCTTCTCCTCAAACCACACATTTGTATGATGAAGCCCATATCCTCAATGTGACTATATTTAGGGATAGAAACTTTAAAGAAGTAATAAAGTTAAATGAGGTACTAGGAGAGGGACCCTAACCCAATGTGACAACTGTCCTTAGAAGAGGTACAGAGAACAGACCTTGTGGAGCCACAGAAAGATATCATCCATCTACAAGCCAAGGAGAAAGGCCCTTCAGAGACATCATCCATCTACAAGCCAAGGAGAAAGATGCTTCAGAGACATCATCCATCTACAAGTCAAAGAGAAAGACCCTTCAGAGACATCATCCATCTACCAGTCAAGGAGAAAGACCCTTCAGAGACATCATCCATCTACCAGTCAAAGAGAAAGACCCTTCAGAGACATCATCCATCTACAAGCCAAGGAGAAAGACACTTCAGAAAAACTAAACCTGCCAGGACCTAGATCTTGGATCTCCAGCTCCAAAGTTATAAGACCACAAATTTCTGTTGTTCACGTCACACAGTGTATAGGACCTTATTATGGTATCCCTAGCAAACTAATGGATGGGGTCTCCAGAAGTCAAATAAATAGCACTTCATTTTCTCATCAAGGTTTAGAACCAATTTAGTGTGATACAATGAAGTTAGCCTCCTTGTAAAGACAAGGGTGGTACATTTCTAAGCTCCCCATTCCCTAGGTGTCACCTTGGAATGACACTCCCAAGGAAAGACTGAGTTTGCAGAGTGAACCCAAATGCCAAGTTGATGTATCTGGACAGGAAGAAGCAGGGACCCAAAGCTACTATCCATGTCCACACCATTCTCAAAGTCTTCGGTGGATTTGCTCACCACAAATGGGACAGATGCTCAGGGGCTGACACTCACCAACCAGGCCACACTTAACACGTCAATAAAGGCCTGGGGTGTTCAGAGACTCTCCTGCATTAATAAATAGCATTGGAAAAGGATTTCCTGACTAACATTGGGTGGTCATACAGCAACATACAAGGACTTTCTAATGACCCTTTCTCAAAATTGCTTCCCTTTTACAGGGAGGAGACTAAAATACATTTGAAATACAATAATAGATCATGAGCTTCTAGACGTAAGCCTTTGTCCCTGATTAAAAGAAGGGCTCTAGATTCAGACATCTGGACTTTGAAATGTAGCTTTGCCCATCATTAGTTGTGTGACCTACAACAAGTTATTTAACTTCTCCCACCATGAGTTTTCTCATACATAAAAGGATGAAAATAGCAGCTACTTGAAGGGATAATGGAAGGTTGAAGTGAGTAAATTAATGCATTACTTATAAGAATGACTGGCAGACTATAAGCACTCAGCATTTATTAATAATGTTGTTCTTAAAACTTCTTTTTGTGATCGTCTCCAAAGTGACTTGAAGGTAGCAGGTGTTGAAAAAAGGTTGATGGCAGAGACATAGAACAAATTCCTCATCAAACACTTCAGTATCACATTTCACTATTAACATTATATAATAGAAGAGATCTACAATTGGACAAACCTCCCTAAGTGTAGGCAATCTGTAATTCGAATTTCCTTTGTATAGAAAGGAAATTACTAAACAAAAATGAAAATAACATTTTGCAATGAGCCATTTAGAATTGATTTATGAAAAACATATTGAAAAGCATTTAATGGAGCTTACATTCAATGTACCTAAATGGTTGTAGTCATTACTATGGACCCATTTTCAAAAACAGTTGGCCTTTATAGCTGCAAGAACTCACTTTGGAGAAACAATTCCAAGGAAATCACCATTTTTTAAACTATGAAAGAGATTTACAAATGTAAGACGGAAGGAAGAAATTAACAAGGACTGCTTGCCAACCCTGTGCTGGGAACTGCATTAAACCCTTTAGATCCTCAATCTTATTTAATCCTTCCCTCCACCCTGTAAGCAGGTATAATTATCCTTTTTCTTTTCTTTGCTTTGCTTTTAAATAGATGAGGAAATTGATGCTCAAATGATTATGTGAAGTTCAAGATCAGATATCTAAGGAGGGAGGGAGCTGGAATCAGCAATTGACACACATTTATTTAACCACACATGTCTTGCTGTTAACAAGATTAAAAAGCAGATATGAAGAGAGATTGACAAAATTTTACACAAACTCAAAAAAATGAATTTTCTGCTCCAGCAAAAACTGTGCCTAAACATGTAATGATACTCTAGTAAACATGGAGACGCCACAGTTAGGAGAATAAGGAATCCTACATGAGAATTCATGTACATCTGTATTATTTTATGGTTGTTAATATCACTCCATAAGAAATTTCATCAGCTGGAATTTAAAATATGATGGTAGTTGAGTAGTCCCATAAAAATGAAGACATACTAATTTGAATTCGCCTCAATAATATATACTCCCTCAAACCCATTCTGCTATAATTTAAAGTGAATCCAGCATCTCAACTGCTACCTGGCAAGTAACCGTGCTGGTGTGTTTTGGAACTTGAAAGGCAGGTAACTCGAGTTGCCAAAAATGCTTTTAAAAGAAAGGGTAAAAATAAAATGTGGTTGAATAGATTACATCCAATATATAAATTTCTAGGTGCAGTTACGCAAGTTACATAAATATTTTAATAGTGTCTCTGCATACTGTAAGGAGTATGAAAAGCAGCCGATTTGTATAGAGCACACTTCACCTCACACACAGCCTCCTACCTTGGATGGTAACCATGTTTTAGATTCTCATGACTAGTTTTTAAAACTTCTTTTATTTTTAATACATCCCTTTCTGGTAAACACTATGCTGTTATGAAACAAATTCTCTTGTAGCAAACTTTCAAGAAAAATTGTGTGTTGGTGGTCCCTGTGATTTCCATCTCTGCAGTCACAACCCTGCAGACGTCATCCCCTTCCCTTGAGTGTACCCAGGGCCTGTGACGTGCTTCTATGTGGTGACGGAGAGTCTGTGAGTCTGTGTACGTGATTACCACAGATGAGTTATAATGCTCATGTTTCAAAGACTCCCTGACCTACTGGCTTTGAGAAAACATGAGGACATTTGGGAAGGCTCACATGGCAAGAAATTGATAGAGGCCTCTGTCCAGCAAACAATAAGAAACGAAGACCCTCAGTCCATCAACTTGCTCAGAACTGTATGTTGCCCGTTAGTTACATGAGCTTGGAAAAGTAAATCGTCAAGTTCAGGTGCGACACAGCCCTTGCTGTCAGACGGATGGTACTCACTTTCTGAGAACCTGAAGTACATTCCTGCTACAGAAAACCAGTGTTTCCAATTCCCGGAAACTGTGAAGTAAGAAATGGGCATTTCTTTAAGCTTTAAGTCACAAAGGTTGTGGTGATGGTAGGACGCAGCAAGAGATAACTAAAATATCACACGTGTTCCTGATTTCAGATTTTCATCAGCAGTTATTTATTGAACACCTACCATAGGCCAAGATTTATCCTAGGATAAACATGATTAACGGCCTCAAGAATGTTTATTTTTTGGGGGGAGGGATAAAGAAATCAGATGTGTATAACTGAAAAATAACAGCACATTCTCTCATGAGATTTGTAATGAACAAATGAGATAACGTGCAGGAACACATTCGGTGGTACAACTGACACATGGTACTTGTTAACGTAATTAAAGAAAATGGTCTTTAAAGCGTGATGTTGTGCTACTCGTTTCATAGGCAAAAGGGTTAGGGGAGGGACTCTTGCTGACAGCTATGGAAATACAAAAGTTCTCATAGGAGGGACTGAGGCTTGACTAGACATTGCCTGGTAAAAAATGGGATTGTGATAGGAGGTAAATTTTTAAGTCCTGCAGTCACAGAAAACCCACATTTGAGTAGTAGAAGGAGGAGGGGAAGGCATAACACTAGTAGTAAAAATAGTAATTCTCATATGATAAAGGAGAAAGATAAGTAATTGATTTATAATTGGCTAAAGGACTTGATCCAAAGCCAGAAGTAATTCTAATTAAAAAAAAAAACAACTCTTCTTTTTGTTAAATTTTATATTTGATAGCTTTAAGGAGCATGATGCCTTTTTGCCACATGTATAAATTATAGAATGGTGAAGTCTAGACTTTCAGGGTACCCTGCTGTACCTCCTACCTGTTACAATGATGTTTGGGAAATCTGTGGCCAAGTAAATCTGAATGTACTACGTAGTGCTACATTCTAGTGCATATCACTTTGTGTCTTAACCAGAATGGTTAATTTTGCCTCTTAATGCATATTTAAAAATAGCACAATGCTTTATTTGCAAAAAGGGCCAGATTATTGCAAGAGGCTTGTTATTTTAAATGGTCATTGAAATGATCACTGAACCACATACTTCAATGAAATTAGAGCTATCCAAGATAACTCAGGAAGGATTCAAACGTGTCATAATTCAAATGTAAAATAAAACAAAGTCTTATTACTAGTGTAATCCAGGCTGTAGTTTATTTTCCAATCTGGGACCCTTGTGAGTTTCATGTTTGTTTCATGAGGCACTTCCCCTGGAAATCCTGAGTGTACTGATAGAATTCATGGTGATCACAGGCAGAGTCAGATACATAAGCGCCTTCTTTACAATTCAGTGTTAATGATTATCATATTAGTCCCATTGTGGACCATTAGTAATTTATTTCTTTTGATACTAAATTGCCTTAAAGGCATATCAGTGGTTATTCTGAAATGAATCAATGGAAACGTGCAGGTTGGAGATTTTCTAGACGTAACACTTTATGTCTGTTTAGTGATTTGTAGGTAATAGCTTTAAAAAAAATCTCCCTGAGAGGTTACTACATATGATAATAGCTCTGTGATCCATTCAGTAAATATTCATTGAGTGCCTTCCATGTGTCTGGCACTGGTGGTGTTGCAGAGTATACACTGAACACCAGCCAGATGAGCTCCCGCCTCTCTGAAGTTTATATTCCAGTGGAAAATTAGAAAATGATTATACTAGATTAAGCTAACCAGTCAACTCCAATATTGGAACATACATCTAAGACTCAGGCTACCCTCTACTAACCAACTGAGTATTAACAAACTCAGGAATTACCACCGTTAAGAGATAAAGAAATTCATGCTCAAATTGACTAAGCAGAGCTGTGACTTAAACCTGTAACATGATAAATAAACAGCAGGGTCACAAAGGAGACCCGAGTTGACTGTTAGAAGTTAAAGGTGTCTCAGACACAGGAGAAGAGGCGGACAGCTGATCACCCATATCCATACTCTCATTTCCTTCCTAAAGACATAGAGAAATGATGAGTCCAGCCTCCCTTTTGGTTAGATTTGCTTATGTGAAATGAAACCCAGGTAATAGAAATCGAATAGAAGCAGCAAATGCCATTTTCAGACTGGGCCTTTTAAAACTTGAGATAACTAACACCTTTTCTTCATCCAGCTAGAATAGAAATAATGTCCACCAGGAAAGTCCCTGGATGCTGCGTGGGAAGGGACATCCCACCCTCCAGTTGGCTTGCTCCATAATCTCATGATCTGAGAAACTTCTGTTGTATTTGAGCCAATGTGCATTTTGAGAGATTCGGTTTTTCTCAATAGTTTGCCAATTCTGAGTTCTGCAAATGCCCTGTGATTGGACCGTCATCCTCTCTCCTGTGCCTCAATATTAATCAGGTCCAACTGATTAATAGTGAGTCTCTTCTGAGACTAGGTCCATCTAAAATCCTTCAAGGCCCAGTACTGCAGAAAGCCAATGCCAATTTGAATGGAGTAACAATACCATCGTTAAGTTCTGCTGTCTGAAGTTTCATTCAAAATTATTTGGAGTGCTAGAACTTGATTTCAGTTATAGTACTAAAAGCTAAATGCAATAGTAAATATAAGCTTAACAATAAATTGGCACCTAAGAAGTATCAAGGCCTAATCATTTCTGTATTTGTCATTATTATTGTGTTATTTTTTAGAAGAAGATATACAGTCGTGTTTAAGGGAATGGGTCTTACCATTATTCTACTTGGGTTCACACCTTTATCATTAACCCCTTGCTAATGACCAAGCCGTGGGCCTCTTTGGTGTAATTTCCTCTTCTGAAACAACAGAAGATGAAGAAAAATCACATCGAGGTATTAAGAGAATTGAACAGAAACTGCATGTGAATCGCTTCTAACAATGTTTGGCGTGCACAGACAATTCAGTGCATGCAGGCTTTTGTCAACGCAAGAGACACGACAAGGATTTATTTTTTTAAAGTCTTCTGGAATAATGGAACATTAACTATAATTTGTCACATATCCTTCAGTTTACAAAAACAACCGGTGAAGCAAATTTACTAAAATTAAATAAGTGATTAGAATGCTTTGTGATTAATACTTTATAATTAACAGTAATACATACTTTTATTAATCATATGGGAAACCAAGAATTGAAGAGGTTTATGTTCTACGTAAAAGCTTCTCACCAAATGGAAAAGCAGATATTGAAGGTGTAAAGAGAACCTGAATTTGGTAGTGTTGTGAAGCCTTCATATAAAGCCCTACAGTCCCCATTTCTCTCTGAAACAATGATGGTTTTTATCTACTTTGTCATAATGCCTCAAGTGATTGACATACACCAGTCTTGCATTGGTAACCTATAAATATATATAGAATTAATAAACGAATTCTGGTCATGAACAGGTCACTAAATCTATCCACGCTTTTTTTTTTAGTCTATAAAATGGGACTATGAGCACCCAACTTGTCCAAATATTCTGTGGAATAATCTGCATAAGTTATATGTGCTGCCTACAATCACTGCTGAATATTGCTATGGTCACTTTCAAAGTACTCCCCTTGGGCAGCTATGAACTGATGCCAGCACCCAGTGCACCCTCCAGACCACCTTTGCTAAGATGAGTTTCCGAACTTAATTGCCAGAGCTCCTACAACGGCAGCTCTGATGGTCATTCCAGAAAAAGCATTCCAAAACTGCTTTGGTGGTGACCATCCAGTTATTCAGTTATTCAGAGGTATGTAGGACTTTTTCTAGGATGAACTATGAATTATCTAATCTCATATAGATAGTTAGCTGTAGTGGCCACTTGAAAAATGCATGGGTGTTAAGACTCTATGCTAAACAGTGGGCTCAGTGCACAGTGTGGGCTGTGTGAATCTTTATAATTATGTAAGTTTCACTGCTGCTTCATGAGGTTAATTTTTCCTCAGTTAAGGCTATTTTGTTTGCTGGGAAATAAAATCAATTTGTGCCAACCTAGGCATAAAGGGAAACTTTATTATACGAGCACAGATCTGCGCCATGGCAACATACACAAGGCCTGACACACACACAGAGGGATTGGAACTGGGGCACAGTAGGTCATCCAGAACCCAGGAAATCCAGCAATTCTGGTCTCTGCGTCATTCCTCACCACTTCTCACTGAGAATCTATTTGATTCTTTTTTTTTTTTTTTCTGCCCATGGTTTTCACTGTTTCCCTGCATACATGGTAAAATCGGCTGCCTTATACACACCAGTCAAGCCAAACTCAGGTTAGCATCTTGGATAAAATTCCAGCCTTTCCCAAGGAAATGAATTGGTCTAGATTGGGGCAAAAGAAGTGCTCTATGTTCCCGGAAGGGCAACATGTACGAACACAGGCACCAAATTGCAAACGTAGCGCTGGGTGTGGTACTGTGCTTAGTTCTAGGAGAAACTCAATCATTGTGAGCTGGAGAATTACTCCATAAGTATTTATCACCGGATGATTCAAATATTATGATATAGTATTTCTTTTGAAAATGAGATGAATGGGGTCAGGGTCATTATAGATTATATAATTATATTGATTTAGTCTGATATCTTTGGGAATGGAGAGAATATCCCAAAATACTGTGCATTCAGATTCAGAGACAGCTGTGGTTGTCAATGCACAAAATAAGTGAAAACTGTCATCCAAATTTAGTTTTTCTGGTTCTGATGTACTTTGCCTCCCATTAAATAACAATACTTGGACTTCTGATGTTACCTTTTCTGTATTAATCTTTAATGTAAGTTCTGGCTTACTTTGGCCAGTGCCCCACTCTGGTGTCTACTGAACTATAAATATTTTGAAGTCTACATTTTCACTTTCTTTTTCTTTTTAAAAATCTTTTCCGTTTCTCCTTGCACCACAGACCTAAAAGGTACTCACTTTATAGAATACAAGCCTCAAGAAGAAAACAGTTTCAAGAAAATTTTTGAAGCATATTTTGACGACAGCTGTCTCTGAATCTGAATGTACAGTATTTGGTTATTTCCTCTCCATTCCCAAAGATATCAGACTCAAGTTTTGAAAAATATTATCCCCAAGCTCCTCCTGTCATGATTAAGAATAATATATAAAAATAATTTTTTCGAGTGGAGAGTAATTAGGTATTTAAAAGGTCACATTGCAAACATGTAACAACATATCACATTATACTCATAAATGTATGCAACTATTATATGTCAATTAGAAATAAAAATTTTTAAAAAGTATTCCCTGATGAGTTGGTATGAAAATTCCATCCTTTTGGCATGGACTATTGTTTTTTGGCTGGGGCTGGGTTTGAACCTGCCGCCTCCAGTGTACATGGGGCCAGTGCCCTACTCCTTGAGCCAAGGCTCCACTGTTGACATGGACTTTGAAGTAGTATTTTCAACTGGGCTATTTTGGGATGATTACAGATTTAGGGATGAATTCACTAGAGGTATGAATTCACTGAGGTAGAGATAAGCTACCTCAATTAGCTTATCACTGAGGTCAGTTCAAAGGCCGTGATTAAACTTTGGAAGGAGAACTTGAAATTCACATCCATCTTCCTTTTCCTTGTCTTTTCATCAGCCGACTGCATGCAAGTGGAAAGAAAAATATTAATCAGAAAACCTATCTAGTCAGAAAAATACTTTCTAACAATTTATGACAGAGAATACAAATTTTTATTTCTATCTTTCTAACAATTTTTCAAAGAGGATGCAAATTTTTATTTGTGTCTCTTTTATTTGTATAAAAGGAAAATATTGGCAACATGGCACTTCAGAAACTTTACTCAGACTTTGAAATTCAGACATGAGAGAACATTTAGGGAAAGAATGAAATAAGTGGGTTTCCTTGTATTTAATCCAGCCTCCTGAATGCAACACGATGGAACTTGTGACCTAGAAATACTTTCCTAGGTATATTCACTGGGGAAGGTAAGCAGAATTACAGCTGTTCAGACTTTATGCAAAGCAAATTGGTATTGTGGACAGTTAATCTTTTGAAACATTAAGAACCTCTGTAGTTTCTCATTTTGTAGAAAGTAAGAGAAAGGCGACATAAATCAAGTTTTAGTCAGTAGGCCAGAAGTTTACTTAATTGACAGTGCGAGACAAAGCCTCACAAAATTTTTATTACATTGGGGCAACCCATAATTCACACAATTCATAATAGCCTGTAAAGTCCTGAGCCTGCATAATTACCTCCAAATTCTCTCAATCTAGGAGAGTAATAAATTGGGCTTTTTCCTACTGTTCTATTGGGCTTAGAGTTGAATAAGGTAACTTATCAAGGATTGATAATTTTTCAAATAAAAGTATATCATGACATAGTTTTCATGTATTCATGCAGAATGCCTTACGCTACTTATAACCCTAACAACAAAAACAGCATTTGACAAAAAAAGAAACAAAACCACTATAATTCAAGTGGATTTGAGCAACTGGAAACAAGGTTAGAAACTACAGACTTGGAAAACTCAATAGACACTGTAAAAAAAAAAAAAAGATATCTTACCATCAAAGAAAGAAATTAAATTATGTTTTACAACAGCAACCAAGTATATGCAGGATAGCAGTGTTAAGTGCTGGGCTCGATAAAAATCTAGGCTGAAAGAATTGTTTGGGTGGGGAAAGGATCTACGTTATTTATGACATGCTTATTGAGAGTCAGGGCTGTCTGTAAGATGAGCTTCTTATAAAATTCAAAAATATACAACTTGCTATATGCAAGTCTCAATTACGTGCTTGCACATAACAGAGGAAAGCTAATTACCTTTGCCATATGCTCCTCCCTTGTTCGTCGGGAGTCTGTCGTGTTCTGCCTCTGCCCTCTCCTTGTGTACTGCTTTGCATTTTCTTTTAATTGCCACCTTACTATCAAATGAAAGGGAAATATTGCTGTAGGGGTGGGTGGAAATTATAGGGTTTTCAACATTCCCCAGATGGGCTGGCTGCCTGACGTCGGGGCCAGGTTTTCCAGAATGGAACTTTGAAGGTCGTGGCCCAGTTTCTAAAATCGATGGAAAACAACACCACATGTGGCTTAGAAAAGATGACTTCGTGCAAAAACTCTGGAGTAGGAGAGGGAGGTTGGGCTGCCCAGTTCTTGGACTGCGTGAGTGCTCATCACGTCATCTCCGTCAGCCACCACTCTAAAATAAGTTCCACGGACTGGTTCATCTGTAATGCCTCTGTCAGTTATAACTTGTATTCTTCATCTAAAACATAGACGAGGTTCTCCATCCTTTACAAACTTCTCACCTTCTCCTTGCCCCCCAGACTGACTTGGGTACATTCCTTTAATGAGACACATTATTATAATTTCTGTTAACTTATGGATATTTCTATGGGTCATGGAGCTGTGTCCTATAGACAGAGGCTCTGCCTTAGTCATCATCAGAATATCCGTTCCTTGCAAACTGCCCAGCTCATGGGACACTCAGAAATCACTCCTTGAATTAAAGAAGGAAAGGAAGAAATGAATGACTTAATGACATTAATCATTCAGGTAACAACTTCAAACAATAGTGAACCAAATTTTCTTTTGACTCCTGTGGCCAACTGATGAACCTAAAAGAGAACAAGAATGCACAGCTCGAGTCTCACACAGAATAATTGGAACAGTGGTAACCAAAGTGGTTGGGCGCCCAAGTGCACACACCATGAATGAAATCACCTTATTTAGTATCCATGAAGATTCTCTGAGGCAGGTATAATTAATATCATCACTTTATAGACAAAAAACCCTGAGTTTTAGAGTTTTGTAACCTGTTCAGGCCTCACAGCTAGAAAGCAGGAAAGCCTGATCCGTGGTGAATTTGGCACCAGAGCCATTGTTTGACCGCTGTGTAATTCTGCCTCCAGGCCCCAAGGTCTGCCTCCAACAAGCGAGGACCCCAACCTTCCATTCCTCCTGAGCCTCCAGCACTTTCAGTGCCATCTTCATGGAAGCAGGAGTTGCTTGTAACGCACCATAATTACAATAATCTGCCCACAGTCTTTTGAAAGTGGACTCCAGTTAATTCAGTAAAAGCTACCCTTGTTGCCTGTGAGTTAATGAACTGTGGGGATACATGAAATCCACTAATTTCCTCTTAGCAAATTCCACTCACAAATAACAATAAAGCAGAAACTAGGCGGCTGATGTAATTGTCGTATTTCCTTTTTGTATCAGAAAAGGAAAGAGAGATGTTTCCAGGTTGCAAAGGAAGGTCCTGGAATGATACGATCCCAGCTAAGAACACATTTTAAAGATGAAATGGGCTATTGATTGAGAGAAACAAAGGACATATGTATCTGTATATTTGTGGTAATGATGTGGTGTGGAAACAAAGTCCATGTGCATAGCATTTGTGTTCTATATGTATATACGCTGTATATGTGTGGGTATATCTGAAGAGGGCCTGAAATGACGTCATTGTTTGTCCTTTCACAGTGTTGAAATCACCATGACCTTGCAAACTAGATGCCTTTGATAATGTCGTGACATGACTCCTCCCTGTACATTTCTGGGCCTGATTATGTAGGTTTCTCTCCCCGCTGATAAGCACTTTCTGTGTTTCGGTGCTTCACTCTCCACTCTCCATCCATGCCGTAGGTGGTCTCATCAGCGGCAGGCAGATGTGCATGTTCTTTTACGGTAGCCTTGACTTTGTCACAACAGTTTTCACTGAATTTGGAATCGAGGGCCTTCAAGTCCTGCTGCGAATATAAAACTTTTCCTCTGCGTAATGCCCGTGGTGTTGGAAATGGTAACATGTAGCCCTAGTGTTTTTATTAAGTGTCTTTTGTTGAACCACTGATAGCAAAATGGTACAAGAATTTAAAAAAAGGAAAAGAAAAAAAAAACCCTCTCCTTTCCATTTAGACTTATTAAATATTCAAATGATTCCTCAAATATACTCAGCCTTGCTGCGGCTTTATTAAAGTGCAGTTCCAGTGCATTTTATGATGGAACGCTGGTACAATATGCTTCCTGCAGTGGCTACCCACAAGCAAACAGATTGCTGCATTCCTCACCAGCCGAAGCTCAAAAGTAACCCAAAGTCAAGAGTATTATAGTAATCAAGGCCGCAGGTTAGAGGCATGGATAATGATGGCAAAATCCACATCAGTGAAAAACAGAGGCCACAACTTCCTCATCAAGTGCAGATGGAAATAACAAACAGCTATTCCTAGTCAAGGCTTCGTGCCTCTTATTTAAAAAGTCCCTTCTGAAGATCTGCTTGAGAAAGTCCGCCTGTCCATCTAGAGGTCACAGGCACTAGGGATAGTGTTTGAAATCAGTAGAAACAATCATTTCTAACACTGTGTTTAAAAGACGCTAAATGCCCACCATGAAAAACTACATGAAAACCAAATCTCAACCTATGAGAGTCAAGAACATTTATGAATTATGAATGTCATTGCTAAAGGTATGTAAGTATGGGAACTCAGATGAGAATAAGGCATCGTGAACTGTGAAATAGAACAGCAAGTTCTATCATTTGAGTAACTGCTGTGTTGGGCATTTCATAAAACTTCTTATGTATATGACCATATACTTTCTTTTTTTTAAGGACCAAAACTGTTCCCAAAAATGTACCCATGTGCCTTTTTGATAATTTGATACTAAAATAGAATGATATAAAGAAAGAATTAATGTAAACACATCCACATTGTATTGTCATGTAGGTACTCTGATTTAAAACTTTGGACATCCTATGATCTATTTTAAAGTAGGGGGAAATTTAGCTAACTGGGGACAAACATAAACCTATTTTCTTATGAAAAAATTTTACATGTCCCACATGAATGATGTAATTCTTCGTAGATTTTTTTATCAGTAGATAAATGGAAACCTAATTGTTTATAATGAATTCTTTAGACAGTTCTAAGCCTTGTCTTCTTTTAAAGAAAACTTTTTTATGTAATTCAAAATGAACTGTTTATAAGTAATTGAAACCAACAAGACAATAACACTTTCTGTATAAAAGTATAAAAAGGCTAAGGCACAAGCCATGTATACCTAAGGTGGAGGGTTCGAATCCCCAGCCCGGGCCTGCCAAACAACAATGACGGCTGCAACCAAAAAATGGCCGGGCGTTGTGGCGGGGGGCCTGTGGTCCCAGCTGCTTGGGAGGCGGAGGCAGGAGACTCGCTTGAGCCCAGGAGTTGGAGGTTGCTATGAGCTGTGATGCCATGGCACTCTACCCA